>JACN01001982.1:0-11330 GCA_000787155.1 Scartelaos histophorus | reverse complement strand
AGTAGCTTAATTAATGCGAGCATATTATAATGTGCCTCCTGTGCCTGTTCAGTCCTTTACCCCGACCACAAAAACAACTGAAAATAAAAAGAGAAATAATGACATGGGCTATACCAGATGTGACAAGTTTCACAAAAAATTTAGAAAAAAAAACAAATAAACAAAAAAAAAACCTTTTAGACCCTCCCATGTCTGTAACAGAACGGCTTTATTCTAAAGGCTGATACTATTGCATTTTCAATAATAGAGTTAAGACTCATTTCTGTTCCACTTTAGTACGTAAACAGATCTGTGAGCTCCAAGTTGTAACTTCACTGTATTTATACTCCCAAAAGTTTCTAATGTCAGGGCTGTGTGCTGTTAAATAACCCCCAGAGGATGCACAAAGTACTGTAGTAACGAATGCACCATGTATTCTAATAGGGCAGACAGTTCTAGCCAAAATGTCTTATTTGTACTTCATAACTGACCCTGATTAGTACCCATCTGAGAGTAGAGAGTCCCCAAAAGTGCTTTTTATATCAATATTATTAATGCTAATGGTCTGATGAAACGATTATCTGCAGTTTGTCTTGATTTAAGTGAATGGGATAGAATGTTAATATCTGCACTGCTCTGTGTGTGGATTCTAAACACGTCACTCCTAGAAGAGCCTAAGATGAACAGTCGACTTTGAAATGACCAAAACTGTTAAAGAGGAGCAAAAAGAGGGAGAAAATCCAAAGCAGTCAAAGCCAAAGTTCTTTATTTTTGTAGATGGAAAAGTCGACGTCAGTGTGGCTCAGATCTACTGCCTTCATTTGAGGCTCTTTTACAAAAACGCAACTTTTGGGCTATTTCAAAGTAATTTCAAAGCTGTTTATTTCCAGGGTCATCGTCAAACTCCTCTTCTGGCACCTCCTTATAGACAGTGGGGAGAGTTAGTGACAGAAGTCAGAGCGCCCCCTGCTGTTTAAGTGTCCAACCAAGTTGCTATAAGATGAACACATGACTGGAATGGCCAAAAGTTTGTGTTTTTGTAAAAGTGGAGCAAAAGGAGGCAGAGAAATCCGAGGCACAAAGTTAACGTCAAAATAAACAGAAAACGATGCACAGTTTGGCCTTTTTGTGACGCGAGGTGCGACACTTGGATGTTCTGCGCTTTACGCGCGCTGCACATTCCCTCTCAGGCTGTTTATGTGCAGACGTGTTTATTTCTGGTGCTGTTCGGGCAGCGCGGCGTTGTGGAGCAAGACACCGCGACACACACAACCTCTTCTGGCGCCGACTGTTTGGGGCAACCGGGGCCAGAGCGCACGGGAGGTGCCAGCGCAGCAGAAACGCGCAAACTGAGAAATATCAGCTGGAATGTGTCCCGAGAGTTATGAATATGAGCTACTTATGTGTGTGTGTGTGTGTGTGTGTGTGTGTGTGTGTGTGTGTGTGTGTGTGTACTGTGTAAAGGACATTCTGTCTGTGTCATTATTCCCACACCTAAGGGACCCGTGTGGTAGAACTTGAGCAAAACAGCAATAAATAAGTGCAAATCCAAGATGTAACCACTTCCAAACCAGGACAAACCAAACCAGGCCCAAACCAGGGAAATCCTACAGGTCCAAGTCATTTCACATTTCAGCTCTGTCTGAAAGTGCCTTGTCTGAAACAGGACTAATCCAGGACTAAACCAGGACTAAACCAGGACTAATCCAGGACTAAACGGACTAAACCAGGACTAAACCAGGACTAAACCAGGACTAAACCAGGACTAATCCAGGACTAATCCAGGACTAAACCAGGACTAAACCAGGACTAAACCAGGACTAAACCAGGACTAAACTAGGAATGGGTCAGCACTGAAGTATCTAAAGGTTAAAGTTGTGATATATGGTTCTTCTGGTGAAAGGTCTGTCACCTACTTGCCCCCATGGAGTTGTATAGCTTTGCCTGGAATGTTCCACGTTTTAAACTGATCCATATTGTTTTTGATTAGAGGTACTTTTACTGTTTTAAAATACACAGTAAATACGGTGATTTATCTTTCCACCAATCTGACTTGTATTTAGGTTTCTTGATCTCCCCTATTTGTCTCAATGGAGATGAATCTAGTTTAATGCCATACTGTGAATAATTCCTGGTCGAAAATGTGATGATGGTAGCTGCCATGGACCACTTCTGGGTAAATAAGGGATTACATTACACATTACAGCTCATTCCAGGCATTAAACATTCAGATCTCAATGGAAACAAGCAGATGGTGGCCTCACTGCTAGAAAAGTTACCAAGCCTGGGTAATTTTAAGTACAGGCCTAGACTATTCAGTATTTGTTTTAGTTGCATCACATGTGCACTCTCCGTTTGTATTGTTTAATGAGACTTGAGTCACCTTGTGTTGAAATCACTTCATCAGGATTAGCAACTCTAAACCTGAATCAAAGTGTTTCAGACCAGATGACCAGATCCCTTAACATGTTTCTGGAACTAAAATCCTCTGTCCTGTATAAAGAAGTGGCCTAAGTGAATGTGACTCCAGTCAAATGAAGGTTGTTGAGGCTAGCAGTTATAGAGGCAAATTTGGAGGCGAGTTCCATATTATGGAATTATTATGGAATTATCATCAACATCGCAGCAACCAAAGAACCAATGAGGAGTGATCCTGTTGGTATGTGCACCTGCTCTTCACATGCTGTGGATTAGTGGATTAACTGTGTCTAATTAGGGCTCTAATTAGGGACGGTCCAACCACAGCCATTCAGTTGTATCATTTGTCTCTAAAATACACTTGTACTGTTCTCATATATATCATAACTTCTTTTACCTGAGTAATAGGTTGGTGCTTTAATTGTTGTTTCTGTAAATCTCTGCATTTTTCCTCATTTCTTCATTCCCCTTTTTTATGTGCAAGCAGGAAATTAGTTTTTGCTCAGATGAATCATTCGTCTCTGATTGGTTAATCCACCCGTCAGTGTGAAATCTGGGAGATGGGATACAGGTCCAGATTTACTCCTCTTTGTAAAGTTTGGTCAAAGTGTTTGTAGCGTTTGAGTGTGGTTTGTTTACTTTCCCTTAGGGCCTCTCAGCATGACATCGTACAGTGCAATGTAGTTTCACTTTACTTATAGCCTCGGAGAACTCCAGATCGAAGTCTCCTTGTTATTTCCGTTCCGTTTCACATTGCATTGTTGGTGTGTCATTCTGTCCACTCTGCCTCCATAGGGACAAAGCAGAGCGTAGACAGACCGGAGCTGAAGGCATGTGAAGGTTAAATGTGTGGAAAAGGGCCCATTATGCACAGGGCTTTGACGAGCTGTTCAGGAGATCTCAGAAGACGGTTGTTGTTCAGTACAGACCTGTAGGACTGAGCGCAGTGAAGGGGAAAGTCTGACATATGGAGTAGAAAAGGAGTATGTGTGCTTTTTAAACATCAACTGTTCTTATTTAAAGCTAATCTCTCCAAAGTGTTCTGTTACTGTCACAAATCACTGTCAGTTAAAAAGTACAAGTACAATTAAATGAACCAACTGTGTGGTGACAACCTGACAAACTCCAAGATCCACGGAATGGACTGAGCGAAGACTTGAATACCAGTATAGAAGAATAATTACTTTATTATATACGGCGCTTTTCCAGATGCTTAAAGTTGCTGTAGAACTGGGTGCATTATTTATTCACTCCACACTTGTGACGATAAGAGACTATTGCACCATCAGCCCCTCCACCAACAACACTCACAAGCACAACACTTTCAAACCAGCCATTGTGGGTGAGGGGATTATTCCTCAAGATTCTCTTGATTTAAATCCTCAGTAGGAGCGTTTGTGTGGCTTTGTAAACAAATATAAGAAATAAAAAAATACTGCTAAGATACTCCTAAGAGTGAAGTTTTAGTATGTGTTCTGTGCTCTTGCCTCAGGACCTGTTCCTGTATCATTAGACAATGAAGAAAACATCAAAGAAATCACAAAAGGTTGTGGGTTTCATACCTGCAGGACAGAGACAGCTGACAGGGACTGACAGGGAAATGTTTGGACTGACATAAGCTTCAAATGTATTATGTAAGATTTTTATTTTTTTTAATTGCAATTTGGAGGTTAATCTTGGTGTGAAACTACATGGCATTTTGATGCTTTCATAGTGTTTTTACACATGAACCAAAACCAATCAACGGACTAAACCTGGTACTCTTTAAAGGTGGTATGGGGGATTTTTTTGTTTGTTTGTCTATTTGTTTCAAATTGTCAATGATAGCATGATAAACATGTAGCAGCCTTGTAATTATGATGAAAAAAAAAAGGATGAAAATTCAACAACTCTGGACGTGGTGGAGCCAGATAAACATCAGCCAAAGGAAAATGATTTGTTAACTATTGGCTGTTGGGTTGTTAATGAATCTCCCTACACTTCTAGTGTAACTGAGTCTCCGGCGCTGAGATTATCTGATTTACGTTCTGCTCTTACGTTCTGCTCTGCACGTTCTACTCCACAGACACAAGACGCTGTTTACTAAACCAATGCAGTTGTTCTTAGCGGCTTTTTCCAACTGGAGCTTCCTCACAGTTTACACAAAGTTTGTTGCAATGAAAAGAATTCACGACCAGTTCACCGCAAAAGAAAGTCAGTTTATGAGGTCATTGAAAGGAGAAGAGAAGAGGAAAAGGAGCAAAGCCAAACAAATCTGATTCTAGGAGATTCATTCCAGCGATAGCGTCATTGAAGCAGACGAGGGTCTAAAGACTGACACGTTGGAACGAAATTACTTCTGGAAAGGTAACCTCTGAAACGTACTTTATTTTCAAGAGCTTGACAGACGTTTTTCAGGACACAAATGTGATATCCTGTATCTGATTTTCAGTGCAAAGAAAAAGTCTGTTTGCTGCCGTTTGTTTTATTAGTAGTTCATTAGTTCTATTTACAAGTTCTGTGCAGTGATGATTATTTTCAAGGATAAGCTACTTCATTAAAAATGTAAATGTAAATGTACAGTAATCATCCAAGATTTTGCACACATACATTACTCTCACACAACAACTTTATTATAACTCTGAATGTCATTGCAATGATGATAAAAAGAGATTAGGAGCAGCACCAACAGTGCAGTGGCTGTAAAGGTTTTTGGTGTAAGGACTGAGTGGTTCTGTCTGGGTGGGGGTTCACACATGTGCAGCATTTGAAAAAGGACAAACAGTCATTGTGCTCCTCGTTCCTTGGGAAGTCCTCTATACAACCTTTAAAGGACCAGATTTTTTTTTTCTGGAAAGTAATAATTCATTAGGATGCTCAGAATGCATAAGGCAAATGAGGGACAACTGGACCACTGCAAACTGTTTAAAATAACTTACAACAATAAAATCAGGTAGAGCGCCTTTAAATCTTGGTTCTGACTTGTGTTGTGCAGACAAAATTGAAAAAGATAAAAAAGTAAAAAAGAAGTAAAGTGCAACAACTTTTAATGGAGTTTGTTTCCCTCTCCACTGTCTGGGATGCATAGCGTGTTCAATGTGAGCCCAGTGGGGAGTCTCACAACTCTTTTGTTTTCATGATGTCCTTTTGCTCCGGAGTGAAAGTTTGAGCAGGGACCAAATGTGGAAACAGGGAACAGGAAAGAGGACGGAGAAGTTTTAGTAATTTTAGTGGTAATATACGGCTTTGATACTTTACAACATAAGAGGATGCCATGGATGTTTTGCAGTACATTATATAACGCCCCTCTCTATGGCCAATCACAGCTAAACATAATGGGTTAGACTGATTGGAGTGGCCACTAAAGATATTCAGAAAATGAGGAGACTGGAGGAGTCTTTAATGGTGGCAGCAGAAAATCGGAATGTATGTATGTGAGTGTGTGTGATCTGGAATAGAGAACACAATTGGCATGTATGAGCAACAACATAATCTTAAGATTCATCACAAATAATATGTTACATTTTTCTATATATGATTCAGAGGACTTGGGTTACGTTTAGTCACTACCTTTGTCCACTGTGCTATATAGAGCTATCTTAATTAACTCTTTTTTTAGGCAGTTTTAAACAGCAGAAATTAGCATAAACATACACATAATAACATTTACGGGGGTTCAGCAAGTCTGTCCCAGTGACCTCGTCCTCTGGCTGCTCAGTCACATAGAAACCATCAAATTTTATTTATTTTTTTTATTTTTTTTAAATGTGCATCATGCTTTACAACCTCAAGAAGCCTCTCAAAGTCACCATAAATATTAATTATGTGTTGTATTATGTGTTGTTACTTCCTGTGGGCGTGGTCAGCTGTTGTTACTTCCTGTAGGCGTGGTCAGCTGTTGTTACTTTCTGTAGGCATGGTCAGCCTGATGAACCTGGCAGGTCACTCAGTCTGACAATGCAAATCATGCAAAAAATCGTACATAGGGGAAACGGGCCGAGCATTCCACATAGGAATGCACCAAAAAGCATGCACAAAAAGCCAAAGCAGAACAGGAAAACCTAAAATCCACCATATTAGACACTGTAAAAGAAAAAAAGACATTCTGGGACAGGGCACAGGTCACTGAATCAGAGAACAAGTTCAAACGCTCGATAAAGGAGGCCATTGAGATCAGGAAACGAAGCACAGACAGAATTAAATATAATGACGGAGCATTCCTCCCATACACACCTGGGACACCCTCCTCCAGAGAGCACTGGGTGATGGGAGGCGTGGTCAGTCTGAGCGACCTGAAAGGTCCATCAGGCTGAACATGCCCACAAGAAGTAACAACAGCTGACCACTCCCACAGGAAGTAACAACAGCTGACCACTCCCACAGGAAGTAACAACAGCTGACCACTCCCACAGGAAGTAACAACAGCTGACCATTCCCACAGGAAGTAGCAACAGCTGACCACGCCCACAGGAACAGCTGATATATGGCACATCATCACCAACTCCGGTGACAGTTCTGAGGATGCAGTAGCAACAGTACAACACAATACACTTCACTGTATTGTCTTCAAAAAGAACCCAAGAAGTGAAACTCCTTAAAGTGATACACTGTAGTCATTTTTCAATCAATCGTCACACAGTGATAAGCTACTTTTATAGCTACAGTCTGGTTTATGTCTGGAAGCAGAATTAGTAACATCACTTTGCAAGATGAATTATAGATATATAAGTAATACAAATATTTGCAGCAATTAACAAATAGCAGTGGGAGCAATTAAAGTCATATACAAAAAATTAAAAACAATACAGAAGAAAAAACAAACAAATATCTACAATATATAATTGTCTGTAAGATAGCAACACCTCAGGGGTCCAACCTTTTCTACTGTGCCCACTGCTACTCCTACTACCGTAATTTCTGGACTATAAGCCGCTACTTTTTTTTCGCACTTTGAACCCTGCGGCTTATATAACGGTGCAGCTAATGTATGGACGGATTATTTATTTGACAACACAGCGGATGCACAGCTTGAGTGCAGAAAACGCCGCTGTCTGTGCGGTGAACACATTGTTGTGGGAGCAGCTTTAGTTCATTCTAATTACTCCACCGTTCCAATAGAGGGCGCTCATGAACTATGTTTTTCTGGATGGGGAGGGTTTATTTGGTTGCAGGAAGCCACGTTTTTTTTGTGAGGGTTAAGTTGTCTGTAAGGAAGAATGTCACAGCGGCAAATAAATGGACCAACTACCTGATGAGGGTTAAGTTGTCTGCTACCGGGCACCACAGTGAGCAATGAACAGAAGTCCTTCAGCCCTGGAGCTCCCTTCTTGTCCCCGCTTAAACCGCGAGGCATAGCAGGAAAGTTAACAACATGGGTCTAGAGTAATTGTACAAAAGAGTAAATTTTGTGTAATATAGAATATTGAAATCAGAGTGCTTTTCTTTCATTCTAGTTTTGGCACTTGCTTTAGTATTATTTCAATTAGTTTCAATTAGTTTTTATTTTCAATACTTTTTAGCACCCAAATAGCAGTAGAGTTTTTCTTTTATTATTTATTCCTAACACACCTCTGTGTTCTTGTGTTGGTCTAATCACTTTGGGGAGTTGCCAGTCCCTCTCCAAAAGTCTATTGATTTGAGCCGTGAAATAAAAACAATTAAACTTTCTCTACAATTCTGTCCACTTGTAACTGGTGTTAAGTTTCCCACGATAATTTGAGTCTCGGTGAAAGTGACTGATTCAGGGCTGTGTAATTTCGCAGATTGTAGGTTTGAAACTTCGAAGGAGTGAGTCTGAAGTGGACTCAACTTTATTTTCTACAACCCTTTTCCAACTCCTTCCTTCAGGCAGTGCTTCTGTAATATTGGTGTCCTGTGGTTGTGTTTGTCTGTCAAGCTGGTAAACAACAGGTTTGACCCATGTGGAAAAGCTGCATGATTCACCGTTGGGTAGTGGGGTCGTGGGGTCAGGGAGGCTGCCAAAATGTTCTAAACTTTAACAGTGAGCGCACACCAAGCAGTTCAAGAAGTAAAAATCACATTCATTTTTTTTGTGATACCCAAATGACCACTTTAAAAGCTCCATTTTAGACAAGATTGTCATTTTCAACACAAAATGATTGTATTTGATTGTTATGCCGTGTGGTCTTACACTAGTATCAACTTTCAATACAAGTTTTAGAACTTACTAGTATCCTTTTCCCCTTCTCTTCTCCTTTCAGCAACCTCAAAAACTGACTTTCCTTTGCTGGGTAATCCCAGTTACTGCAGTAAATAGAAAACAAGGTAGTCTTATTTTCTATTGGCTGATGTTTATCTGGCTCCACCACATCCAGAGTTGATGGATTTTCATTCTTTTTGTTTTGCTCATCACAATTACAAGGCTGCTACATGTCTATAATGCTGTCATTGGCAATTTGAAACAAACCAACAAAAAAAATCCTCCACACAACCTTTAAAAAGCTAATCACTGACCATCAGAAGTTAATGAATTTCAATCTTGATTCAAATGTGATAATGTATTTCATTTACACAGCCCTAGTTTATATTTATTTATTTATTTCAACTTTGTTTGGTAAGTTTTTTTTTTTTTTTTTTAGTGTTTTGGTTTGTTTGGGTAGAAAACATATATATATGGACATAGCTAATGCACTAGCCCCCGTGTGCCAAACAGGAAGTGCTCCAGGCTTGTCTCTCTGTACCTGCTTCTGTGGCCTTGTCATGTTGGTCTTAAAATGTTCTTATTATCCTGCTCTACATGATCCTGATTTTTTTTTTTTCGCTATTTTGGCCGTCAAAAAAATTCCTAACATAGAGCCTGGCTCCATTTGAGCACCACTGAACGCTGTGGGTGACGTCACACTCGCTTAGGCCACTTCTTTATACAGTCTATGCCTGAAAACAAGCATAGAAATAAGTTACATAGTGCTTTTATGCTTTCATTTTACAATTTTTGAAAAAGTTCATGGGAGAAATAGCACCTCCGTATCTGTGACTCAATTCAGCTCAGCTGCAATCAATGCATTCTGTTGTTGTGTCCTTGGGCAAGACACTGCATCCAGACCGCAGCTGCTTGTGTGTGAGTAATTGGTGGTGATTAGATTAGTAGTAAGTGCAGAGGAGCAGCCCAGAGTTGTAGAGCATCTGTGAAATGGTTTTATCATTTGGATTATTTCAGCTCTGGAATTGCCAATCTCTTCTGAACTAAAGTTAAAAGGAGCTGTAACCTTGGAAACTACCACTACGTGACATCACAAGGTGGAGCAGAGCATTTTGGGCTTTGGAGACGCAAACACTAATAAAGAGTTAGTCCAACGTGTGAATGAAACCAAACACAAGTCCACGTCTGATTTTGAACACTATGAGAATATAGGACCTTACTGATCAAACATCCATCAGTTTCATCTTAAATTTAAAAGCAATTCAAATTATAGCTTGACATTAGGATTTTGACAGTGCAGTTTTTGGACATAAGCACTTTTAGTTTTGCCCACTCAATTAGCAGCTGTGCAGTTATTCTCAATGTGCCAAAAACAAGGATGTCTTGAATGAAGCCCAGATGGGACACAGTACAACAGATTCATATGGTTTAATTAAAAAGAGCACTTCAGACATATTTAGTTTAATTCCACGGGTACTGGGTGATTGTATTTGCATGATTCAAACACAGCTGGACTCTTTTGATGGAAAAAAAGGGGATAACTGGATGTTTTCCTGAAAATGTTTCTTTTGAATAAGGCGCTGCGGAGATATCAGTTTGGATCAAAGCTTAGAGGACAGATAAAGAGCAGACTTCTGGGAACTTTTAATTAAGAGAAAGTGGCTCTCTGAGCCCTGAAAGGACACTGAAATCCTTCGTTTGAGTAAATGATGCCCAGTGAGACTGAGACTTCAGACGGATGTAGAATGGTCGTACATGGCTGTGGGCGTCTCGTGGTGCATGTCTTTCCATGCACTGTATTTCAAATAAAGCGCATATGATACGTTTTCATGCTTTTTTCGCTATGACTTGGGTTTAGTGGGACAGTCAAGTAAACGTTGTGAAAGAAAAAGTTGAGAAAGAAAGTTGGGAAGAAAAGTTTAAAAAATACAGAAAGTAACACTCTACCAGAATCTCTCTGCCTCTGTCAATAACACTGAAAGTTCCAAACTAAATGCACACGCAAAGACAACATTTAAAGGTTCTATATTTCACTAAATCAGCCTTGAGTCTTGAGTGAGTTTTAAGGCGAGTTTATTTGTATAGCTCGTGCTATACAAGTGCTTTACAGAATAACATCACAACACAAACAAATCAAAACATACATATAATACATCATATACATCATATACATCATAACATCATAATACATAAAATTAAGATTTAAGATAAAGTGACATTAAATGAGAGAGAAGAAGAAGAGGAATGCGGAATAAAAACACTTCAGACATCTGCAGCTAAACAGAAGTGTTTTGAGTCTGGATTTACAAAGTCACAGTCGAGTCTGTGTCACATGTTCAGACTGTTTCAGGTTCTCGCTGCATGAATCTGAAACTCTGACTCTGTGTTCAGTCCTGACTCTGGGACCAGCAGGAGGCCGAGTCTAGGAGGCCGGGTCTAAACCAGAACTAAACCAGGACTACAGCAGGAGGCCGGGTCTAAACCAGAACTAAACCAGGACTACAGCAGGAAACCGGGTCTAAATCAGAACTAAACCAGGACTACAGCAGGAGGCCGGGTCTAGACCAGGACTAAGCTGCAGGGTTCTGGATGTACTGCAGCTCTCACAGTTGCCCCGTTTACATGAGGCTTTAAATCTGATTAAAAATAATTTAATTTGGAAAAAAATCAATTCTGCTTTAAAAAGTCTAAACACTTAATTCCTCATGATTATTTGGAAACAAACTTATTCGGAATGAAACTTTATTCCGATTTAAGTGGGCGACTTATACCGATTTAATTTATTCCACGATCA
>JACN01091544.1:0-13438 GCA_000787155.1 Scartelaos histophorus | reverse complement strand
AAGGAGAGATCCACTCCCATGGACTTCCCCGTTAAGGTCTTACCGTAACTTTAGGATGAACTCGTCACTTGTGCATTTGTGAACATTTAGCATTTTAAAACTAGCCTGAATCTCAAATTAAAGCATCTGATGTTTAAAAATCAAGTTTGAACTTTACCCCGAATTTTACCTAAATGCTCAGCTCTTTTGGGGGATGTAGAAAGGCCAGAGTGGATTATATCTGTCATTGTGGATGATTGAAAAGCAGCAGTTTTTCATCTGTTCTTTCAGAATGGAAACTCTGGTCGCCCGTGGAAACCAGAGAGATTAGTGGTATAGGATCAGCATTACCCCGTCTACATTCAGACCGCACTCAGACGTGATGCTAATACTGGGATACTTTCAATGTTCTTACTGTTTCAGATAAAGATTTGATTGACTTATATTATCCAATAAAAATAATAATAGCTTTGCCATTGTACAGGCTGTTAAAGATTTACTATTCATTTAAAAACATTGCTGGGAAAATACAGGAATATGACTTTTGTCACATAGAACATCATTTGTGGATTAGTATGTATTTTTTGGTGTGATCCGGCTTTTCTTGTTTATTGACACATTTGCATAATTTAGTAAAGGAAATCCTAAATGAACTACAAACTACAAACATGAATTGCATTGTTTAATGTCAAGACTGATGTAACATTGCTCTATCCCACTTATTTAAGGAGGGTAAATTGATTTGTATTGCACAATTTGCACACAAAATAATTCAAGTTTTTTTTACAGAAAAAGAAAGACATTAAAGTCAAAATACAAACATACATAATCATCATTGTTTCCTCCTGATTATCTCATGTTTAACACACAAACATATTTAGGCTAATTTCTCTCAAATGTTAAACACTCCACTGTATTTTTAAAGCTCTTATATTTTCACTTGAATTGTTTGGACATTTTCAGCCCTGGAACTGCCAGTTTCTACTGTACTAAAGGTGAAAGGTCACTGTTAGCTTGAAAACTACCACCATGTGATGTTACAAGGTGGAACAGAGCATTTGGAGCTTTGGAGATATAGACGGAGAAGAGTACAGGATAAAAAAGTAAAATCACTCATATGCACAACTAAAAAGAACCATTTTGAGCTCGGATTTAAACATAGTGAGAATAAATGCCTGTCTCACATCTTCAGAAAAACTGTATTGTGATTTTAATGCAAATTTACTCTGCAATTTTTTAAATTGTATTATGATTTTATTCTATAAAGCAGCTTGAATGACTTTGTGTACGAACTGTGCTCTACAAATAAACTTGCCTTGCTTTCCAGATTTTAGCTCCTTAGAAATAAAATGCTGATCCCATTTTTGTCCTAACTTAAATTCTATATTTTATTGTTTGCCAATGGTGATTATAGTATGAGATGAATCGTTCAATTAATTGTTTTGGGAGTTTCTAATAAAGTTTTTGACTATGGAATTCTAAATTGTATAAAAATATAAACTAGTTAAATCCTTGTATTGACCCTGACAATAATCCAGCTTTATTAAATGGGTTCTGCTTTATGGTCATTTTGCTTGTATTGAATGGACGGTGGTGTCTCCCAAAACTCAGCTCAGGTATTTCACACTTACCCCCGTGAACATTTGAGTCTCTTGTTTCCAAATGAGAGTAAATCCATTGACAGAACATGTTAATAGTCTATATTTAAAATTACCTTTCGAGGCTGACACTGTTTACAAACTTGCAGAGAGATTCAGCTCGACTCTCCTCGCAGCAGCAGTGGCATCCAAAGGTCATTCACAACTTAGCCAGCGTGTCTGCTCACACCGTATCAACATGAGGCCCACCCACATAGGCCCAAATAAAAATATGCACTTTTGGTTTCAAGCTAATGCCAAATCTAACATCTGTGGAGTATAAGAGAATAGTTATGCCAGGATATTTTTGTATTTGTGTGTCTTCTGTTCAGTATAATTTCTTCATGCGGGAGACTCCCTCAGAGCCGTGAACATGTGTGCAATGCCGTCACCGTGTCATGTGTGAACGGGCGGACGGATGTGGGACCTGCGAGCGTGTGCGAGTGTTAATGTGCATTAGCGTGCTAGTGGGAGGGAAGAATATCCACCCAAAACAACACGGATCAAAATGTTGGAATGTGATTTGAATTCATAGTGTGGGGTTATGGGATTAGATTGAGCCGGAAGATCAAGTTAAATCTGGTGTACCTGATTTTCACACAGTGTAAGGGTGGTTTTGGGTGTATGCACGTCTTTAGAACAGTGTGCAGTCTTATTTTGCCTTTTTTACAATATATTATTTGGGAAAAAAAACACAAAACTTACAAAAAAAAGTCAGGCACCTCAGCTTTAACTTGTCATTTTACTTCTCTAGAGTTTTGAATTAATTATTTTCATTTTTAATTTAGCTAATTGTGAACATATCCATTTCAGCAAATCATTTTAGTATTTTGCCTTTTCAAAAACACTATTATGAAACATTAAAAACAGACAAACAAAAAAACCCTCTGATTATTGTTGAATTTCAGTGCATTTGTCTGGACTAATGACAAGAGCAATGTTCTTTTTCTGTACATCCCAGTGTGTGGTGTGATGCCAGGTGTGGATCATTTTGGTGAAAAAAAAGGGCAGACTTGTTGTTTGTTTGAGCTGTGAGGAGACAGAGCAGAGCACACTGTCACTCACACCTGCTCCTCTCACACCCAAACAAACTGCTCTGACATCAGCTTCTCCTCTTGGATCTTTGCATTTTTATGTTTTGTTTATTTTGTTTATTTGAATAGGGACAGGTACAAAAACATAGACAATAGTAGCTTCACATAACTGTCTGTGTTGTAACCATAGATGCTACAGTATATAAGTGGATATACCTAATCTGTTAGAACCTTTGCTGCTATGACCCTCATCATTTTGGTTTAAAATGTTTGTATTAACCCGATCTACATGATTCTATTTTATTATTTTGTCCGTTACATAAATTCCTATTCATAACATGACTGTGGCTCGCCCCTATAATTGCTAGCTTCATGAGCTTCATTTGACTGGAGCCGAACTCTAAGGGTGACGTCACACTCCCTTAATCATAATGTGTATTAAAAAGTGGACTATGGCCAATATAATTTACAAAATCAACTTGCAACTTGCATTGTCATGATCAATTTTAGTACTAGGGCTAAAAATTACCATTATTTTGTGTTGAATTACAGTAAAATAACCAAAAAGTGTTTTTGTTATCAAGCCTTTGTCAAAATCAAGTTTGACATTTTAGTAATAGACTTAACTAAATGCATGAAAATAGATGAGTGGATTGTATTTAGATGGAAAAAATAATAATTATACAAAAATGAATTCTCACATTTTTAGCTCTCTGTCCTGTTTCTTTCCCCCTGGTCTTGCTTCTCCATTCTTCACCTTTGGCCCTATTTAAAGTCATACTGTTGTATAAATTAATCACGTTAACGAACTTTCTTGCTCGACTGTTAATTAATCACTTTCCCGCCTTACGAAGCCTCTAAACTCGTTAAAGCAGTTTCACAGTCTTAATTAGCCTCCTTTAGCTCCAGGGGCTAGCTCCGTGCAACAGTAGTACGGCCCTGTGGTGTGTGTGTGTGAGTTAAGATTACCTCACTCCTAATGGGCTGCTCAAATATTTATGTGCAGGAAGCTGAATGGAAGAGCGATGTGTTCAGGGAGACAGCGCTGAACGGATGGTGCCTTCAAGTGCTCCTCGTAAGATTTAGAAAGTGAAAGGGCTTCTACTGTACTGACTAAGACGTATTATGGTGTAAGTAGAATGGAATAGGTTTGTTTTGACAAAATACACCAGCAAATACTTGAGATTTTGAGATTTAGAAAGTTGCATTAAGTGCGTTCTGTGTGAGTGTGTGGGAGGGGTGGTTCTTTATGGAGATGTTATTGTCTTGGCTGGCATGTACCACAGTATAGTAATAAACTTTATTTTATTTTTTATTACAGGTGTTTTTATTGGGTAAAAAAAAAGAAAGAAACAGCAGGGTCATATCTTCACCAGTCTGGTTTGTAACCTGCTGTTTTATGCCAAACTGTGGAACAAAATAATAACATCACCACCATAGACCGTATATATGAATGGACATAGCTAACGCGTTAGCTGCCGCGTGCCAAATAGGAAGTGCTCCAGGAGGCTCTTCCGGCTCCTTCTGACTCTGGCTCCCATTGACTTACATTAGGATCTTGTCGCTCGTCTCTCTGTACCTGCTGCAGTGATTCTCTTCATCTTGGTCATCTTTTTGCTATTTTGTAAGTCAAAAAAAAATCCTATTCATAACATGAATAGGATGGCTCCAGATTCGCTCCTGTAACCGTTAGCATCATGAACCTCATTTGAGCGGCGCTAAACACTATGGGTGACGGCCCACTCGCTTAGTCCACTTTTTTATACGGTCTATGATCACCACAGACAAGAGAAAATCATCTGGCAAATCCTTTAAAGCAGAAGTCCTCAGTACCGGTCCATGGGTCGTTTGGTACCGGCTGTACAGAAAGAATGATCCTCAATTTTCCCCAGTCCTCATTTATTTTCATCAGTAGTTCTGTTTATAGAGATTGGTGGGTAAATCCCTGCTACTGGCATGGCCGACTGTCTGTTTTAGACAAGAATCTTCACGCACCTTTTGTGTAACCGAATTAGCGATGGCTGCAGGGGCTGCTGGTGCAGAATAAAGCCACTCTTCAGTTCGTCCGCCCCAGGGCAACTGTGACGACAGATGCCTTCCACCCGTTATGTGCTTGACTGTCTAAAGAGTCATAAGATATATGACGTTATAGTGGAATTTGCAATGACCGCTGCGTATTAACACGGAAGCCCAAACCAATTTAACACGTGCGTTTATTAAATTATCATACGATTGTTTTGCAGTTTAAAATCTAGTAATTGTCTTATTGTCTTGTGAATGTGGATTTGCTGAAACACTTGGGGTCGGATCTGATCCATTCTAAAGCCTGCGAAAGCTTCTGCCAACAGTGAGCTAATTCCAAACACTTCCAACTCGGCTTCCAACTGTGTTTTCAGGAATTCACTGGAAACAAGTGAACATGTCATAAAAGCAGACACTGTAGAGTAGAACAGAGCACGACCGAACTTTAACTTTACAACTCTGGATTAATTTTTTAGTTCATGTCTGACGTGATCGATATTCCCCGGGGATGTGACGCTGACTGTAAACTCCACTCTGTCTGAAGCTCCTCGAGTTGAATTTTCATACGTGGTTTTCAGTTTCAAATTAAAGTAGATTAAATACTTTGACACTGACATAGAAAATACAGTCATTCTACCTTGAGAATAGCTTATCTCTATTTGTTTATCTCTATGTAACCATTCCAGTTGTAATTTGTAGCAGATGTCATCCACATTCCCCGGTGGGATGAAGCTAAATGAAGGCACTTTCCTGTCTGAGGCTGTGTTAATCAAGTTAGCCTTTGATCTGAGTTTTGTGTTAACACGATCTCACCGTGTTGGCTCTCTTAATATTCCAGTCACAGTCAACAGTTTTTCAGTTTCACCTTTTTTGGTTGAAAATCAAGACTATTAACACTTGGATTCGTCACAGGCACCTGAAATTGGCTTGTTTGATTATTTTTTTTATATATATATTTGTTTTTTCAGGCTGTGTTTGTTAACATGTGCATTTCATCTCTGTGGTAACAATTGAACATTCCAGCGTGCCAATATTCCATTTATCGGATAAGAGGCTGTGAGGTCATAGCAGAAATTCTGTGACTCAGACAGAAAAACACTTCAGTCATTACAGTTTGAATCTCACAGCGAGAGACATGAAGACAAACGGCAGAAAACCCATCGGTCAAAACAGGAGGGCTACAGCTCGGGCTCCAACAGCGGGGGGGCGCCTCTCCTCTGCCAAAGGAGAGCCCACTTGTGCGGGACTTCAGGAGGTCCAAAGAGCCCACCAAAACCAACTCCACTTCAGCGCTAAACAGATGCAGACACTGAGGGAGTTAGAGAAGGCGGTCCAGCAGAAAGGAGCCCTCAAGATGAGCTCCAAAAACATCCGAGTGAAGTTAGACAGGACTCAAGAGGTTCTCCCAGGAGCAGCAGAATCTGGCCCTGAGAAACCAAGAGGAGGTGGAGCAGCTTGAAGAACTACTGAGTATGCAGAAGACGAACAGCCACTACTACAGCTCTGATGTTTTTGAGGAGCTGGAGCACCATAGAGAAACTGGAGGTGGCCAATATGAAGATGACTCAAAAACTAGTGGTTTAAACATGAGAAAAGGGTGTTGAAGTCTACACTGCAAAAGGACATCGAGGAGGGAGAGACCAAGGAGAAGCTTCTGGTCATTACCCAACAGGAGCTCCAGAGGGAACAGGAGGTGAGACAGACAACTCCTCTATCTTGAGTACCAGAGAGGTGCACTGCTAAAGAGGTCCTGAACAAGCAGCATCTCGCCCTGGAGTTTACCTTTGCAGCAAAGATGCAGTTGAGAACAAACCTGGAACAAACAGGTCGTCTCTCTGGAGTCTGGTCTCGCTGAGCAGAGGCGGACAGCTGCAGAGGCCCTCAACAAAGCAAAGGAGCAGGAGGAGGGCCTGAACATTGACCGCAACAAAGTTCAAAAATGACTTGGACTCGCAGAAAATGACTTTCACAGCTGTGATAGAAATATGTCATTCCACCCACAAAGGCTTCAGGTGATCAGCTGCAGCAGATCAAGGTCATAGCAGAGCACGGCTCCAAGATAAGGTGGACGAGAAGACCAAGAAGAAGAGGAGGAAGTGGTTTAAGTGGTGGCAGTAAGTCACCCTTCATCCTGAACCCAGTCATTACAAACACTGTGACGTGTGTCTCTGTATCTTGACTTGTTTCTGCTACAGATACTGACAGTGGCACAAACGAGTTGAGGTTCTACATTAAATAAACAAGTAAATTCAAATGAGTCTGAATGTTTGTTTGTGTTTTTAGATACAGAATCCAGAGCCCAGAGCAACAAATGGCAAATAGACTTATTTTTGGACCTTTTTTTAAATTATTTTCCATCTTGTAATTTAAATTTACTACAAACTATTTATCTATCAAACTATTTACCTCTTTTTTTTAACCATATATCTATAACTTTTCACTCTGTTTTACTACTTTTCATATGTCCCTTCTCTTTATTTGTCCAAACTTATTTTCAAGGAGTTACATCATTGTCACTCCTTATTCTTGTTAGTAAGTATGATTATATGGACAAAGAATTCAGAAACAAAAAAGAAGCAGAAAATTAAAGATCCGCTTTTGAAATCAGTGTCAGTCGTGAGCAGATGAGCTCAGAGGACTGGAAATGGGTGGAACTGACTGTAAAACATACGTACATTTGTGAGAAACTTGACAGTGAGTGGGCTCGCGTGATTGTGGGCGTGGCTTGGGGATGAGTGCGTGAGGTTTTTGCCCAATGACCTGCTTGTTTTCTCAATATATTGGTAATCCTTTTGTACACAATCACTGTATTTGCATATTATCCTGTCATATTCCATAAACAACTACATCACTTTTTAGTTCTATTATTTAAGTATGTGATTATTCTTATTTTTTGTTTTGCTGGTTTGTAACTACATTTCTCTAATAAAAATCTCCCTTTTTTCTGCTTTTTTACAGGACGGAATCAAGCTAAAAGCAAACTGAGCATGTGCAGAAAATCAGGTGAGATTAAAAACTTTTTTAAGATACATTTACTACAAAGTATACACATCCGCTTGAATCCACCTTGGTATCGTGCGGGTTTTATCTAATCCTAGTCTGATCCCGGTTCAATCCTTTAAAGGCTTTCTTTGATGCCAGGTGTTGGCTTGCTTCAGTTTATGGTCCAGATGCCGTCTTTAAACCATAGTTTGAGTCAGATCGTGTCACAATTTTACAGTTGCAGACTCTTAAGCGTACTAAGGAAAAGGAACAATACTAATATCAGTTCTTGTTTCTATATCACGCATAAAATAGTTCCACAAGACAAGACATATGACAGTGACATGGTCCATCAGAATAAGAAGAAGAGATTTTGAAATTTACTAAATAATGAAATGATCTGATAAATTTAAGACACATGATTTTTTATTTGTTCATGAAATAAAGAAAATGATCCCTCTCTGAATATGTGAGCTACAAGTGTCTTTGTGGTGGAGTCTTTTAGCTACAGCTGCTCAAAAAGAGACAATTTTCCAGACTATTTTCAATGTAAAATGAATACAGCTTCTATAAAATTTAGCAGGGGATGTAGTACTGTTCAGGGAAGGTTTGTGTGTGTCTATTTGATATACATGTTTAGGCCCTTGATGGTATTTTGATTGATTGCTCGGTCGGTTCTTGCTGTGTTCCTTCTTTAGTCCCGGTTCAGCCCTGTTGTTGTACTTAAGCTTGATACTTGCAGCAGTGTAGCAGTGTATTTCTCTCCCAAAGCCATCTGTGCGCCTCAGAATCATTTTGGTGTGAGATGTTAGTCATATCGCTGCAGCACAGGACAGACACACCGAACCACACGCCCACCAAACTTCTGCTCGCCCCAACGCAGCACCCGTGGGCGACTCCAACGGGTGTCAACTCAGAATCATTCACCAAACGCCCCCAATGCACTAGGAATAAACCAGGCCTTAAGCACACACGATAGAAGGGCTAGGATATGTTTTGGCAGGTTGTTCACCACCATCAGCTTTAGTTTTTTCTGATTCAACCACAGTTTAATTATTTTTTGAAAGAGTTAGACTAGAGAGACAAGAGCAGATACTCATTTGAGCAGGTGATGCTTTAATAATCACATATATAGGACAAAATTAATTTGAGTTTTTGAATGATCTTGATCTGTAACAGATAGGTGCATGTAGTTTATCGAAATTTAGTAATTAATTTTTTTCTATTGTTGGTGACAATATTTTTCAGAATTTGCACCTCTTAAAAGCCCTTGATATGTTTGCAAGTTGAAATTTTGCATCAGTTCCCTTCTTACTGTGTCAGTGCAGCATTCCCATTATAACAGCATAACATAACAGCATAGCGCATAGCGTTAGCTTCCTGCTAATTAGCTCATACAAAGTGTGAATGCTATTATTGGTCCTGTTGCGAGGCTTCTCGTGCAGAATCTGATGCAACGCTGTGTAAAAAAGGTCCTTTTAGAGTTTCACTCATTTCTGAGATGTCAGCAGCTACGATCAACCAACCTCCGGGCATTTTATTTTCAACCTAAAAGTGGTGGAGAGATGGAGATGAAAAGAAAGCACCTTACATAAGTTTGGGCAGCACATCTCTGTACACTCTCCTTTGTCAAAACTCAAAATAGTCTGAAAATGACCTGGTTTTGACTCTAAACTTTTAGCAGCGCGCTCGTGGGCAGGAAGCTCCCACTCTGAGCATCATTCATAGAAAAAGGGTGAAAGATGTTGCATAAAGTGTTCACAATGGGCAGCCATGAGCTAAACTCGGAGAGTGTTTTGGAGAAAGGTGCTGGACAAAAATGAACGGCGTGGGCAGGTTTGTGGTTTGCGTCATATAGTGTTGAACTGAGTTGAGCTCCAAGCGATGAAGCTAAAAGTGTAATGGTGCAGGGATGAACATAACAAAAATACATTATTTTATTATATTTTATTATTTGAAGCCCAATTTCAGGTCTGCAAACGTATAATTTTAATCTTAAATTTCCCATAACGAATGCAATTTTATATTGCATTGTTGTCTGTCAGTGCCGTGTCTCTTAATGTCCACTGGCCATGCAACTATAAAAAGTTTATTGAGTTTTATAGTTTCTCTCTCAAGAGTTGAATTCTTCAGAACCATCTATGAAGTTAAAATGTAGCAGTAATATTACTGTATTTTGCATTGAGTCACATATTATGACATTATGCTGAAAATGTTTCCTCATCAAAAATATTCCTGGAGTTGTACTGCGTTTTGTTCATGCATTTTTAACATAGAAATCCAGGATATTTAGGCTGAATTCTTCTCAAACTGAAAACACTTCCACTGTGCTTTTAATTTCCATACACCTTCACTATAATCATTTGGATGATTTCAGCCCAGGAATTGGCAATCCCTGCTAAACAAAAGGTAAAATGCAGCTGTGAACTTGAAAACTACCACTGATAACAAGGTGGAACAGACTTTTGGAGATGCAGACTAACAATAAAGAATTACTCATACAAGTGTGAATGAAATAAAACACACCTCCAGATATATTTTTGAAGAGGTAACAAAGTTCGAACACACCTATAACCTCACAAGGGTCAATTTTGCCTAATGTGGGACCTTTAACATTTAAACAAGCCATAGTTTTACCGTTTGATTAAATGTTAAAGCTCCTATATTATGCAAATGTCTTATGATGCAAAACCTGTGTGAACTAAGAATTACTCCAAAAAAACAACACAAAACAAATAAAAAACAGCAACAAAACACACACGCACACACACACACACACACTCACATAAAACATTAGTAATCTCAAGATTTTTTCCATTTCGTCAGGTTCATTTTCAGCAACTTTTTCAAATCACAGAGGCCGCACAGTTTAGTTTTAGTGCAGCCTTGTAAAGCTGCTCGTAAACCTTCTCTTGTCCATCCACAAAAAGTGCCCTTAACGAGGCTCACCCTTCCCCTGTCCACGGCTGCGTCCCGGGGCGTTCTGCACACTGTTGTGGAAAATCTAATGAATCTCAAACTCCACCAGCTCCAAAGAAACAGAGCCGCTTGTAATGGTTTCAAGGCCGGCCCTATGGAAAATATGACTCTTTCCTCCGCTGTTCCACTGGCGATTCACACCAACCACCTTCCCGTTCACAACATGTTTTTCCTGTGCGTTTCTCTTCTCTCTCGGCTAAATGGAAGCACGCTGGTCAAATAGTCACAGCTGTGCAGAAGTTACCCCGGCTTGGGCAATAGGACATGGAAAAAACCACACGCTTTTACACTGAGCCGTTCTGACGTGGTCTCTTTCCCGTATAGATTTCTTAGCTCAATGTAAATGTACAATTATGTGACGCAACCCGGTTTGAAGGAGCCTTTGTGGAAGAGTGGAAAATTGGGATTGGAGATGTTTAGGCAGTCACTTCTCATCAATAGGAATGTTTATGTATAATTAACCTTTTACTGCTAGTGTGGAAAGCAAGATCTGCAGACTCCCACCCAAGGCCCATAGTCACCTTAATAGACTCCACCATTTAAATAGTAAGTAGGCTAAGTCAACTTCATTTATATAGCGCTTTTCACAGTTAAAAAAAGTTCTTTACAGAGAGCAGGTGCACTAAAATACAATAAATAGGGACGCACAGATCCAGCTTTTTTTTTTTAGCAATCCTATAGCTTAAGTATCTGCTGATAAACTTGAACTTGAATTTGTTTTAAATAAAATCGAATAACTGTCATCAACCAAGTGCTGGGACTGAAAACAGTATTTATTTCCATGAAACAAAACATAGTCACCTTAATAGACTCCACCATTTAAATAGTAAGTAGGCTAAGTCAACTTCATTTATATAGCGCTTTTCACAGTTAAAAAAAGTTCTTTACAGAGAGCAGGTGCACTAAAATACAATAAATAGGGACGCACAGATCCAGCTTTTTTTTTTTAGCAATCCTATAGCTTAAGTATCTGCTGATAAACTTGAACTTGAATTTGTTTTAAATAAAATCGAATAACTGTCATCAACCAAGTGCTGGGACTGAAAACAGTATTTATTTCCATGAAACAAAAATAAAATAAGACAAAACTGATCCAAATGTATTATGTAGCTGTTATTTATCTACAGAACAGCTTTGTATAAATAACATTATGAAACTTTTTTTGGCCAGTAAATAGTAATAAAAAAGCTTGTTTAAACAAAATAACTTTAAACACCTCATCTCTCATCAGAGTCATAATTACTTTTATTCATCCAAAGGCAAATCATTTTTGTTACAGACATGAAGCCAAAAAGCAGATTTTTTTTTTTGTTTTTTTTTTTTTGAAGTTAAGAAAACTAAACAAAAATGTCATTATCACAGTCAAAATATAATGCAATACATTTTCAACCAAACCTATTCTAACACACACCAGGGTTTGTGGTGATATGATAACAAACATTGAATTGTAATCTAATCTAATCTAATCCCTATGACACTGTGCTATTTGGTGATTTAGAGCAGCTCTATGGCCAAACACTGCTCCTCCTCTCTGCCTATTGGTCGAGCTGTGAGAGACAGGTGGATCTAACCAATCACAGTGAAGCATGGACGCCCAGAAGCGACAATTAACTTAAGTTCCCTTTTAAAGCCAAAATAAAGACTGAACATGAATCACGAGAAAACTGAAATCAAGCTTTTTTAATCTTATTGTCTGCACCAACACTAATGTCATGTCCTCACCATCCATAAATCTATTAAATGTTTTGCTCCAAGCCTTTTAGTCTTATTATTCCACATTTTTCAAACCATCAACCTGAGTGTTTTTTAACTTTATCTATAGCTGCTAACATGAGCCAAATGACAGCACGTTGTTTTACCTCACAATGTAAATATGTTAAAAGCGGTTGACTCCAAGACTTAAAAAAAAGACTATATAATTGATACCACAGAAAAGACATTGAATAATAATGTTAGGTTGTAATGCAGTAATGTCTAACAATGAAATTCCCCAAATGTGAAAAATAGAGTCATTTTCCTGGACTAATATGGTGAAAACACAACATAAGGATTGGGATAGTTGTGTACATTGGCCAGCACTGAAACAGACTGGAATGACCTCACCTCCAAAGACTGTAGAGCAGAACTCCAGAGTCTCCGAGCATGAAACACTCACACAATTACAACATTTCCCCAAATTAAAAACATATTCCAAATTCAAAACATATCATTTCAATTAAAACCAGCCTCATTTTGGCGGAGTCACCTTTCTGAGACCTCTGTTCCATGTTTATCCAATGGGAACCCCCCTATGTTTTCCCTGCAGGGGTTAGGCAGTACACATTTCCCTTTCCTTTGGTTTTATCAGAAAATTAGCTTCATCGCTTTTTGTTCTCATAATGGCGAGTCAGCGTTCTCACTGTAACACGCTTTGTACGTGCTTTGAATAGTCAAGTTAAAACATTATCAGACATTAAACACGAAATCCGTTTTGTCTGCCAACTTTCACTTAATAATTTTTACATTGTGTTATTGTGTTTTTTGTTTTTTTGCCAAATGATGAAATTGTGAAGCTGTGAAAGAGCAGGTGCAGAGCTGGAGATGTTTCTTTTGTCTTTTGTGGACAATAAAGATTATAGGATTAAGAATGCGTACATCGCTGGCCCTAAAGACAGATGTGTCCAGATGGAGATGTTGCACACAGGGGGAATAGTGTGTGTAAAACTGCATAAAAGTAACGGACAACAGACAACATGGTTAAATATGTGACCAACTTTATGAAATCACACTTTCTGAATGGTAATGTAACCCTCGTATCTTGTTTTG
>KN491497.1:622-23388 GCA_000787155.1 Scartelaos histophorus | reverse complement strand
GTTTTAGATTTATTTTATGAGACAATTCTAAAGCCAATCGGTTAATTTAAAGTCAGGTTATAACCTTTTGTTTCTACAAAACGGATAAGCGACAAGACTTTTGTCAGGGACTGTAGACCTGGCCAGACGTTCCATTTTGAACCAGAGCAAAGACATCTGCATAGAAACAAACAGGTGAAGGGCCCAAAGTTATGCACTGCACTTATTCAAGTCTTAAGCCTAGAAAGCAGAGAGCATTCCCTTCACATGATCACTGGCCACGCCTTTCTAACCTGTTTCTTCAAGTCGTCTTAAGCCCGTGACAGAGAACTGTCATACTGATCTGTATCTGTGCTCAGTGCAAAAGGTAAAACTGCACAACCCAGAGTGACTGAGTGCAAAGTTTAACTGATGCACATAGGCTGTATAGGCCATTTTACATAATTTTCTGATCTATATATTTTTTTGTGTATCTTTTTTCTGTTCGGCAGCTGGTCTGTGATTTGTTGCTTTTTTATTTATTATTTGGCGGGGGGGAAATATACAAGTATTGTATGCTTCATTAATAATGTGTTTAATAAAAAGAAAGAAAGAAGGAAAATCACATTATATTGTTGAAAGAAAGTAAAAAATGTAATGGAAAAAACACAAGAATGCAAAATACACAACTTTTAACCTTTTGAAAAACTTTTAATTCACAGCACAATACAGCTATATCCTAATTCTGTTGATTCCAAACAGTAGGCTATGTCATGAATAAAAAAAAAAAAAACGAAATAAATTGAGTTATGAATAAACTTCCACATATCTTAAACTAGCTATATAGTGTGTTCTTGTCATTACCTAACAGGATAAAATAACTCAGCTGGAAGTAAAAAGTGCATTTGAATAGGACTACCTGCTCAGTATTCAAACTGAGAAGTCGCCTGGAAAACATGGATTCAAACATGCCGGATCACATGTGTACGCTCAAAGCACTTTCATATCTCCACTTCTTCCATATGAATCATAGGTGACATTTTTGTAACCTTAAACCGAAACATAACTTAAAAGTGACAGACACAAATCAGATGATCTTACAGGTTACAGGGGACAAGTATGTCGTGGCAATTGTACAAATGCAAATACTGCACCTGCCAAATGAGTCTGTAGGTTTCTTTAGATTAGAAATACTTTTCACAGTCAAATGAACTGAATTCCACCTGTTTCCACATTAATACTATACAAATAACATGTGTGTTGGTTCATTCACCGGTGGAGCCTGTATTTTCAGTTTTGTTTATTTGCTGTTAATGACGTTGGATAAAGGTACACAAAGCTCAAAGTCAGTCAAACAATTTATAGTCTCCCTGTGGGGCAATTAAAACACACTGAGCAGTTAAATGTAATAATGGAAAACCTCAAACAAGTCTCAGTCTAGCTCCACAGGTAGACTCATCAGATCCAGTGTCAAGGCAGTTTGAGTGAGGTGAACATTTATCAGGACAAAAGTGTTCTTCCTTTGGTAAACTTTTGCCCTGGACATACAGAAAAGGCTCTCTCTGCTCTGTTTCGGTAAGTGACGAGACAAGAAACTTACCATATTTGGTAAAAAACGCCTGTTGCATTATTGGAATTATTGTAAAGTTTGTAGCATTTTCGAGCTATCTGGCTAGCTAGCTTCATGCAGGCGCCACAGATATGGGAAAACAAACTGCACAAATCACGTCCAATAGTCCATAACATTTGTCCTTTGAACTCCACACGATGCACTTCTTAATTGGTGAAAATCCCAAATTATGAAGTTAAAAATGTTTGCTCAGTGTGCCAGGCAGTCAGCCACAAGAGCAGCCAACCACAACCATGGCAACCGGAAAATGCTTGCAAGTTGGCATATGGCATTAAAGGGTGACATGGTGGCTGAGTGCAGTCACTGCAGTATTGGGCGACTTGTATGGGTTGTCCTACATTTATTCAATCACAGATGCCGTTTTGCTCAAAATACAGGAAAATATGTAGTGGTGTAAAAACCAAAAATAGTTTTATACAGTGCTGGCCAAAAGTATTGGCACCCCTGCAATTCTGTCAGATAATGCCCATTTTTGGAGTTTTGTGTAAAATGATCATTGATTTCATTTTGTTTTCATTCTCTTTTGTGTTTTTTCATTGCAAGCAAAATAAATGAAGATATTACTACCAAAGCATTTGTAATTGCAATCATTTTCTGGGAGATATTGAGCATTATCTGACAGAATTGCAGGGGTGCCAATACTTTAGGCCAGCACTGTAGTAAGTATAGTATAAGTTGCTCACACTCATGTTTACAACTCTGCACTGTGCATGTATTGCTTCATTTAACAAAAAAGGGGAAGTTTGAATGTGAAATATTGTGTTTATAATTTATGCAAAAATAGACCCTGCTGACCGAGCCTGTTTCACAAGTTTCACAAGTTTGCTTGTATATATGCAATTAGTGTCTTTACTATTCTTTAACATTTCAAGATAAACTTAAAAGGAAGGAAGAGGAAGGAGGAAGAAAGGAAGTGTGTGTTAGCATGCTAGTTATTGTTAGCTTTCCCATCACTGCTCTGAAACTTGTGAAAAGCAGTTCAACAAAAAGGCGAGAGTGACTAACTGAAAAACTAGTTTTAGTGTTAAATTATAACTCCAACATAAGTCTAAATTTAACAAAGCTTTAGGCAGAGCAGTGCATCCAGCTAGCATCACACCCCCAGGGAATGTTGACATAAGCTGCAAAGTATCAATATTTGCATTGAGTGTGTTTATTATTCTTTTATCATAATGTCTGCAAGAAATCCAGTCGGCCAAAGTGGAGAGAGTAAAAGTGTTAACAGAAAGACCAGAATTTGACTAGTGTTAACGGGGCTGTACCAGGAGTAGGAAGTGCGCCATTAGCATGTGTTGTTTAGCATCACTGCGTTGACAAAACTCCACTCTGATCTCTGAAGGTCGTGAAATGAGCTTATAAACTCATTGTGAATAATTACGATGCTAGGATGGAAAAGGGGAGTGAGAAATAAGTTTGGACTACTGCAAATCTTTTAAAATGAGTTCTTTTTCACATTTTTAAGAAGTTTTCACATTTTTAAGACCTTAATGCCAGAGTCCGCTGTAGCAGAATACTGCACAGGATGGTGTAAACATGCTAATTGTTCCAGAGTTCTTATTAGAATAGTCATTTTCATTTATATGGATGGTGATTTCCGGAGTAGTTTTCCTGAGCATATGATAAAACCATGGATTCAGCAGCAGTGGTCTTCACAAAGTATTTTTTGTTTGTTTGTTTGTTTGTTTTATTTTTTTATTTATTTTTTTATTAAATAAGACCAATTATAATGCACAAGTTAATAAGCAATTTATGAAAAAAGAGAGAATACAATGACATGTAGGTGAATAAAACCAGGCCTTTTTTTTTCAGTTTTCCCAAATTTTGTTTTTTACTATCGCTAAAGGAAGTCATCATCCACATGTTTCCATACATCCTCTGGTTTTGCAACATAAACGTGAATAGAGCTCATTAGTCATTTTCAGTTGACACAAAGAATTAAGTGGAAATATGCAAATATGCAACTGTGGAAATGTTAAGTTAGTAGAGTATTATAGTAACCTTCCAAGTTGGTTAGCTGCACAGTGTATGTATGGAGTTAGAAAACACAATGGGGCAACAGTAGCTCAGCTGGTTGCTCCTGTCCACTGATCCAAAGGTTGGCAGTTTGAATCCCGTTCTCAACATAAGCATAAATGTTTGAGCGGACAGTGTTTGGGTACATGGGTGTGTGTGTGTGTGTGTGTGTGTGTGTGCGTGTGTGTGTGTGTGCGTGTGTGTGTGTGTGTGTGTGTGTGTGTGTGCGTGCGTGCGTGCGTGCGTGTGTGAATGAGTGAATTTTTCCTTGATGTAAAGAGCTTGGACCACATAGAAGATGGAAAAGTGTTCTTCTCGGCCTCACTTCATGATGTCACTAGGTGGTATTCCAAGTGTTTTGATGGTGGATACATTTAGTTGATAAAAGTCTCATAAACTAGAATCAGATAAGTCTCTCATTAGGTTTGATTTTGGTGTTTACATGTACACCTTGAACAATTAGTTTTTCATTTTTGGTTTGTTGAAACCTGCCCAGGTGTGAACAGTCGAATTAACTGGATATTACACACGCGCGCACACACGCACACACACATACAAACACACACACAGATGTAATAATGTATTTGATTTATGGGGATGATTTGAAATGTCATGTAAACGACGAACTCTGATTTATATTTAATTGTTCATACCTGTGCATGTATTGACAAAACTGCAAACAAAGGTGGAACCGGATCCAGAATACACACTTTTTCCAACACTTTTTTAAAAATGAAGATGTGAGTCTGGGCACAGGTGAATCTCCCTGTTTTTAAATGGGTTGACAGGTTAGCTAATCAGAGACACACATGGTCTGTCCATATAGGAAAAATTATACAGGGAAAAAATATCACAGGGAGCTGAAAAACATTGTGGATTTCTGCCAAACACTAGAGGGATAAATTTGATTTTATTTGTAAATCATAATTGATCAATGAGGTCCTTTGTTTCACATGCGTCACTGAAATAAACAAATCTGCTTGCACAATCACGTTTGGATGGATTTGAGACACACGCATGTTTGAGTACTGTAATCCTTTATTATTAGTCTGTTTACATCTTCAGAGATCCAAATGCTATGTCCCACCTTGTGATGTCATGTAGTGGTAGTTTTCAAGTTGCCTTTTACGTTTTGTTCGGTAGAGAACGGCAATTCCAGGGCTGAAAGGATCCAAATGATTCTAATGAAGATGTATGGAGTTTAAAAACACAGTGGAGCACTTCCTGTATTTTTTTCTTTTAAACATGTTTGAATGAAACAAAACGCAACTTCTGGTCTGTTTGTGATGACGAAACATTATAACATAAATCATAAAATAATGTAATATGCGCACTTAAAGATATTCGTATCACCGACTGGAATTATTAGATTATTGCAATGTCAAGTAAACAGTGGGGTACATTTTCAAAGCCAGTGAAATCAGATAACCAGAGTAATCAGATAACTCAGTAAGTAAAGGTTTCATATCGTCACCTTCCTAAAATAATCGCCTAAGTCACTTTTTGGCTAAATTTACTTTTTTGCATCACTCATATCCTTCCAATTTTGGGGGGAGTTTTTTTTGTCTTTCCTGAAAACCCTGAAAAAAATGACTTATGCGATTATTTTTGGAAGGTGTCGATATTACACTATTTTCTGATCTAGTAGAAAAGCAATGTTATTATATTGTTTCCTCATTACTAACCTTCCTGGAATTGTGTTTTGTTTCATTCACTTCATTCATTTCACGCGCAATTTTATCTATTTTTTCCGCCTGTCCACAGATCTGACCTGTAACATGGTCCGGTTCGGTCTCCATGAAGATAGAAAGTTTTAATGTCACACTTTGAAACATTCCACACAAAGCAATAACATCTCCACGGAGAAAAGCGTTAGACAGACCCTCCACCGCAAAAGTTACACAACGCACCTTTAAAGCTTACAAAGAGTCAATTTTGCGTAATCTAGGGCCTTTAAACACGAGTTATGAGGTCACTTTTGCCTGTCGGACTGACGCTGGCACACTCCGGGTCACTCTGTATCTCGACAGGAACTCGATACTCTATTTATTCTTCCAGGAAAGTAGTTTTATCAACTCTGTCCAAGCTAAACACAACACGCGGATACGCACTACTAAAACAGATAACGTCAGCGCTCCACCACCTCATTCAGGCCTGTAGAATCATACAGCGTGTCAGTGTGTGTGTCAGTGTGTGTGTGTTTGTGTGTGTGTGTTATCTTAAGGTTCAGGTCAATAGTGCAAGTACTTCCATTGGACCATATCAAATACTTTATACAGCAGGCATGTTTTACTAGTCCTAAATTGGTCAATCATCTTATAGTATGATTAATACTGTAGTTGAAGTTGTACTAGAGGTAGTAGTTTAAGTTGTAGCTGTAGTTCTAGTAGTAGTAGTAACAGAAGCAGTATTAGTAGATAATATGTGTGTTATTTTAAGGCTCAGGTCAATGGTGTGTGTACTTCTAATGGACCGTACCAAACACTTTATACAACGGCCATGATTTACTAGTCTGACATTTGTCATTCATCTTGTATTATTATTATTATTATTATTGTAGTAGTAGTAGTAGTAGTAGTAGAAGTAGTAGTAGTAGTAGTAGAAGGTGAAATAGAAGTAGCAGAGGCTGAAGTAGAAGTAGTCGTTGTTTGTAGTTAAAATTGCAGTTGAAGTAGTAGTTGTAGCTGAAATAGTAGTTGTAGTTGTAATTGTTGTAGTTGAAGTAGTAGTTGTTTGTAGTTGTAGTAGTAGTTACTGTAACAGTATTAGTTGTTGTAGCAGTAGTACCAGTAGTTCCAGTAGTAGTAGTAGTAGTAGTAGTAGTAGTAGTAGTAGTAGTAGTAGTAGTAGTAGTAGTAGTAGTAGTAGTAGTAGTAGTAGTAGTAGTAGTAGTAATCGCAGCAGCAATATTATGGACCATAACAAATACTTTATACAGCAGGCATGATTTACCAATCCGAAAATGGTCAATCAACATGTACTATTATTATTGTAGTAGTAGTAGTAGTATCATTAGTTGTAATTGTAGTTGTAATAGTAGTAGTCGTAGTAGTAGGAGTAGAAGCTGAAATAGAAGTAGTAGAAGCTGAAGTAGTAGTTGATTTAGTTGAAGTAGTTGTAGTTGTAGTTGATGTTGATGTTGTAGTTGAAATAGTATTGTAGTTGATATTGTTGTTGTTGAAGTAGTAGTTGTACTTGATTGTGTTACTTTATGGCTTCCAATGGACCATAGCAAATACTTTCTACAACAGGCATGATTTACCAGTCCAAATATGGCCATTCATCATGTACTATTATTGAAGTAGTTGTAGTATCATTAGTTGTAACTGTAATATTAGTAGTAGTAGTAGTAGTAGTAGTAGTAGTAGTAGTAGTAGTAGTAGTAGTAGTAGTAGTAGTAACTGGAGTTGTACCTGTAGAAGTAGTTGAAGTTGTAGTTGAAGTAGTAGTTGTAGTTGATGTAGTAGTTGTGGTTGAAGTTGTAATTGAAGTAGTAGTAGTAGTAATTGTAGCTGTAGTTTACGTAATTTCAGTTGATGTAGTAGTTGAAGAAGAAGTTGTTGTAGTTGTACTTGAAGTAGTGGTTGTAGTTGAAATGGTAGTTGTGGTTGAAGTAGTAGTTGTAGTTGATGTAGTAGTTGTAGTTGAAGTATGTAGTTGAAATAGTAGTTGATGTAGTAGTTGTGGTTGAAGTTGTAGTTGAAGTAGTAGTTGTAGCTGAAGTTGTAGTTGTGGTTGAAGTTGTAATTGAAGTAGTAGTAGTAGTAATTGTAGCTGTAGTTTACGTAATTTCAGTTGATGTAGTAGTTGAAGAAGAAGTTGTTGTAGTTGTACTTGAAGTAGTGGTTGTAGTTGAAGGTGTAGTTGTGGTTGAAGTAGTAGTTGTAGTTGATGTAGTAGTTGTGGTTGAAGTTGTAGTTGAAGTAGTAGTTGATGTAGTTGTTGATGTAGTACTTGTAGTAGTTGTAGGTTGTAATATTGTACTTGATATAGTAGTTGTAGTTGAATAGTAGTAGTAGTTATTGTAAGAGTAGTAGTAGCAGTACTATCAGTTGTGGATAATGTTATTTTAAGGCTCAGGTCAATAGTACGTGAACTTCCAATGGTGCATATCACACACTTTATACGCTACATATAATTTACTAGTCTTACTTCATTGTCGTAGTAGTAGTAGTAGTAGTAGTAGTAGTAGTAGTAGTAGTAGTAGTAGTAGTAGTAGTAGTATTAGTAGTAGTAGTAGTAAATAGTAGCAGGTGCCACTTACATCAGCTAGTAGTAGTAGTTGTTGTAGCAGTAGATAAAATGTTTATTTTAAGCTTCAGGTCAAGTATTTCCAGTGGACCATACGACACACTTTACATGACAGGCTTTACGAGTATTCAGTTGGTCATTCATCATGTAGTATTATTGTTATTGTAGTAGTTGTAGTAGTAGCAGCAGTAGAAGTAAATTGCCTAACATTCAGTATAACCATTCTACTAGGTGCCACTTACATCAACTTGTAGTACTAGTAAATAGATATTATGTAAACTTAGACTTAGACTTTGACAAACTATATTGATCCACAAGGGTATTTTGTAGTAGTAGTAGTAGTAGTAGTAGTAGTAGTAGTAGTAGTAATATTTATCAAACTACATGACAAACTCACAGTTCAACAGTATTCATTTTTCATATCCTCTTGTCAGTTAAACGAACAGGCCTGTTGTATAATGTGACCCATTCAATGCACTGCTCCCTTCCTCCAGACAGTGTCACTATAGAGTTCTCTGGTTTGATTGCCTTTGTATGAGCTGATTGTAGTAGATAGTACAAGATAGAGGGACAAAGAGGCAGTAGTAGGAGTAGTAGTCGCAGTAGAAGCAGCAATAGAAGCCATGTTATAATGTTGTTACCTTCTCAAAAACACACCTTTCATTCACACACGTTATCTGTAATTCTGGTTTGATCTCCAAAACTCAAAATGCTCTGTTCCACCTTGTGATGTCACGTAGTGGTAATTTTCAAATTAACAGCAACTTTTTACCTTTAGTTCAGTGGAGATTGATAATTCCAGAGCTGAAATCATCCAAATGATTCTAGTGAAGGTGTGTAAAGGTTAAAAACAAGTCGAAACGGAGTGTGTTCAGTTTGAGAGAAGAACTCAGCCTAAATATGCGGCGTTTCTGTGACCTTTAAAATAAACTAGATTTGTTTCATATATTATTTTCTCCATCTCTGTTAAATAAGTGCATTAGAACATGTTTTATTTCCTTACCTATTTAACTATTGGGATCAATGCACCCAAAACTGCTATTCATATTTTGTATTTTAAATTAGTCCTTTTGTATTTGAGGCTACTATATAGTTATAATCTATGACATTTGTGGATCGCAACATTCATCTAAAACAACTTAATAAAAGAAACAACTCTGCTGACTTCCATATTAGGAAAATGTGGTGCCCAATGGGAGCTGCCATTGCCTTAAATATCAACAAAATGAAGAGTAGGCACTGTCTATGGATGGCAGATTTTTTTTTTCGTTCATACCAAACCTGAGAAAATAAATTTGGAGAATGTACAGAGAAGGGGGCATGTACGGGTGAAAGTGAAAAATTGAGTCCATCTTGAAAACAGGAGAATAAAGATCGCTCAAACATGCACAGATTACTCCAAATACATCTCTGAGTGGTTAAATGAGAAATGGAAACAACTCAAACATGTTTAAAATCTCTGGAAGTCCAATTTGCGATATAGGTCCGCTTTAAGTCCCTGTTATGGTGCTGAGATTACACAGAATGGCAACACAAATAGGTCAGCAGTTGATTTTCTGAATGTGTTTTCACCCCCCGATTACCCATCATGCATTAGTTATTAGCCTCATCACAGCTCCACATAAAGGCTGAATAGATGGTTCTTCGCGGGGGACGGGTCACTCACACCCCCCAGACAAAGGGCTCCGAATCGGGGAGACGTGACACACCGCAGCCCCGGAAATCACAGTTTACATTTTCATTCAAACAGATTCTGATGGAAACCACTTTGACCCATTTTGTCTGAGGAAAGTGCGGGACAAATAAAGGAAAAAACTGGACTAGAATGTTTTTGTATGGGCTGTGATGATGGCCTCCAGAAACAAATTACTTTCAGGAAACAGGAAATTAGAAAATTCTAATAAAAATGGTCTGTAATCACAAACAGTATTATGTGCATTAAAGAAAGGTTAAACAGGGGGTATTATGTAAAATCTTTTTTTTAAGCTTTCTACCATGTTATAATGTTGTTCCCTCATAATAAAAAGAGGCCGGAAAAGGTTTTAGCTGTCATCTGTGCCTCTCTGAGTAATTTAGTGATCTCTCCTGGGCCCTGTTCAAACCCTTCTTACTGTTAGCTGGAAGATTTTTCTTCATATAAAAACATGAGACAAAACTGTACAGCACAACAACTTCACAAACCTGATGCGATGTGCAGTAGTTTCATCAATGGACTGCACGTTGGTTATGTTGCGCTTTGAAGGGGGAGTGAGTTAGCACAGAGAGCAAAGGGTGGGTAGTCTCAGAGCGTCATAACAGAAGTGAAACTTGTAAAACATATATAATATATGAAAATATACTGTAGCATTTTAGAAAATATCGTGAAATACCTGAAGTACATTTTTACTGCGAGCAAGGACAGATCTGACCATAGACTGTATAAAAAAGTGGACTAAGCGAGTGTGACGTCACCCATAGCGTTTAGCGCCGCTCAAACGGCTACAGGAGCGAATCTGGAGCCAGGCTCTATGTTATGAATAGGATTTTTTTGACTAAGAAAATAGCGAAAAAAAATTCAGGATCATGTACAGCGGGTTAATAAGAACATTTTAAGACCAAGATGAAGAGGATCACAGCAGCAGTTACAGAGAGACGAGCGACAAGATCCTAATGTAAGTCAATGAGAGCCAGAGTCAGAAGGAGCCGGAAGAGCCTCCTGGAGCACTTCCTATTTGGCACGTGGCGGCTAACGCGTTAGCTATGTCCATTCATATATACGGTCTATGGATCTGACCCATAATTTGTGATGACATCAGACTCACATCCATGGAATTAAGTTTAAAGCTATAGTTTGGAATATTCCAGCCAAAGAGTTAACCTGTGTATAAATATGGACTCAGAGTAGACACGTATATCCACGCAAAATCTTTAATAGAAAGTCTGTTTACTTTACCACGAGGATTTCCTGTCTCACATTAAAGCTTCATTTTGTGATGTCCCAGATATTTTGGACACAATTCCCATGGGAACAATGAGAAGCAACAAGGCAACAGCGTTACTAAAATCTACTCAACAATTATTCCTTCTTGTTTACTATTTAAATGCTTTTACCACGAATAATTTCTCACCACACCTGCAGAGTACAGCACTCGAAAGTCACTGTCAAAACATGTCCTTTGTGGCCACTATTTATCCTGCAGGCGGAACTTTGAGTGAAAACTTGTCAAATAATTTCATTTAAGTTGAGGTATCAGTTTTTAAATTACCGGCTTTGATCGCTCAAGGTAAAGTGACACATTTATTCTGACGGTTTATGTCTTTAGTCAGCAAACTCCACTCTAATCGAAACTCCATTAGTCTAATCATAAAGTCTTTTGCACTTTCAGTTTTGGTTCTTGTTAACATTAAAGCAAACCTATTACGCAAAATGGACTTTTCAGAGATTTTAAAGGACCTATATTACCCAAAATTGGCACTTTAGAGCTGTATGTTTTGTTATAATACTGTGACCTCCTCAAAAACACACCCGGAGTTGTTTTGTTTCACTCACACATGATGTTTGAGTAAACCTTTATTATTAGTCTGTCTACAGTTCCAAATCTCATAATACTCTGTTCTAGCTTGAGTTTGGGCTTTAAACATGTGTGAATAGAACAAAACACAACTCCATGTTTTTATGACGAAAAAACACTGAACATAGATTAGAAAATAGTGTAATATCGGCTGTTAAACCATATTTCAACGCTTTCCCTTCTCGTTTCCTCTCTCGTAGTTGTATTTAGAGTGATTTGTACATGTTTGAGTAATCTTTAATCACTTATTTTAATGCCATATTGCCGTTCAACCCCGATTCTAATATATTGGTATTGGCAAAAAAAAATATAAAAAAAAATTGCTGATCTTCAATAAGCTCCTCCCCTATAAATGAGAATGCAAGTCTCTATTTTACTGTTTTCTCTAAATATGGTACACACACATTTTGGCATTTATTTGCAGCATTTTGTGCAAGTCCACAATAAAATTATACATTTGAATTTTCAGACATTACTATGGAATCACAAAATGTCACAAAACTGGAAGATGTTTGGAAACATGCGATGACGACTTCCTTTTTGGGAAAACTGAGAAAATGTCCCGGATTTTTCATCTAGATGACATTGTATTCTTTTTTTCCTTATATAAATTGCCTGTTAATTTATGTATTATCATTTGTCTTACTTTATTTTGTAAGAAAAGGCGTCATTGTAGCTTTCCGTTATGTTCGGCAGATCAGCAATTCGATTCCAACATGGAAAGAAGACGCTGCTGCTGAATCCCTGGTTTTATCACATGCCCAAGTCGCCATCCAAATGTTTCCAAAGTCTTCCAAAGTAAGTGTGAATAAAGCTTATTGCATTTAAAATTAGTATTATTAATATTATCTTTTACTTGCTCATGTAAATCGTCTGTGAGTCTCTTTTGAAAAAGTCTATATAAAATGTATGTTTGATTACTCGTAGTGGTAGTGTTCAGTCAGGTTCTGCTTATGCCAAAACACATATTTCACGTCGCAGCTCAGGACGGTGCATGTGTTGTGTTGTGTTGTGTTGTGCGTTGTGTAAAAGTGCTGCAGGTGCAGGTGGATCAAAGCCTGAGCTGCAGTGAGGGCCTCTGTGTTTGAAGGAGCCTCTCATCTCACACAAACACACGATACAAAGGCAAAAATACATACAAACGCACAAATATACAAACGTACATATGGGTCTGATCATGCTACACTCAAACATGTGCTTTTGTGTAATCCTGCATTTATCCAGAAGAGGTTCAAAGTGGAGACGGTTTCATCTCCTCTGGGGCTGGATTTACTGTACAAATTCAAATAGTTCAAGCCACTATAGGCAATTAAAATTCTGGAGGATTAACATTTCAGGGTAAATATTTCAGAGTTGTTTTTCACACTTTTTTTATTTGAACTATTTGAAAGTTAAATGGGGGTTCAAGTTGGGGTTATTTGCCAGCGTTGATATGGTTGGAGTTAATTCAACTTCCACAAGTGTCAATTTGGCACCTCCCACCCACCACTTCAAACTCCCACCAGAAAAGACCAGTTTGAACCAGTTTTGTACATAATTTCATCTTAAATTAATGAAAATAAAGTGTAAAAATAAAACATCTGTGTGTGTTGTTTAGCTAAATCAAGATAACTCTACAAAGTGTTATCTGTTTACTCTCTAAACATTAATATAACTCTTGATTTTGGGGCTAAACAGGAACTTTGGTCCAGTGTTAATTAACATTTCAACACTGTTAAATTAACTCTAGAACAAATTGGACTCATATAAACCCTGATAAAATGTTCAAATTGATTCTGTGAGAGTTAATTTTAACACTCCACTTTTTGCTTTGTAGAAGGGAAAGTGTCTTAATCGCAAAAAAACATTGTCCAGGTGATGAAACCTCCTCTACATGTGTATTTTTTATTTTAATTCAGTTATTTCATGTATTGTTGTATATTGTTTGACTTCCATTGAATTTCATATTATAATTTCAAAATATAATTGCTTAGTTTTTATAGAAAATGTTCCGTATGTTGTTAAATAGTTTGAAATCAACACAAAAAACAGGGAAAAAAGTGATTAATTTTAACCAGTATTTAATTTTCATTTATGTGTTTTCATTACTTTCAGTTTCCTGTTATATGCAACTTTTAAACTTGGAGGATTTTCCCCATTCAGAAGATAGAATATATTTTTTTAAATTGCTAATCGCTATGGCAACAGTCCCAGTTTCCCTCATTATAAACATTATAAAGTCCATGTTTCTTTTTTGCAGTGTTTGTGTTTGTGTGTATGTATTTATGAGCATGTGTGTGCGTGTGTGTGTGTGTGTGTGTGTGTGTGTGTGTGTGTGTGTGTGTGTGTGCGTGTGTGTGCGTGTGTGTGCGTGTGTGTGTGTGTGTGTGTGTGTTAGCGTGTTAGCAGAGATAGCGGTGGTGAGAGGGCAGTGCCTGGTACAGCTCAGCTCAAGCATCTCTTTGTAAAAGGACTCCAGCCTGAGAGCTACACACACAAATCCACACCAAACATACACATAAGCAGGCACCAAACACACACACACACACTTTACTGCTACTCACAAAGCAGTAGGTAATTTATCTTTTAGCGTTTTGTTTTTTTTTCACCTATGTTTCAGTAACCCTATATTATTAGTCTGTCCACATCTCCAAATCACAAAATGCTCTGTTCCACCTTGTGATGTCATCAAGCGGTTGTTTTGTAGCTTCCTTTTTATGAGAAGAACTCCTCAATATGCCGGGTTTGTGTGTTAAGCTCATGTGAAAGAAACAAAAACAAAACACAACTCCAGGTATGTTTGTCATGAGGAAACAACATAACAGAGATCAGAAAACTTACTTTGTTTCCTTCTTTTTGAGCAGCTCTCATTGTCATCTCTGGTGGAATTCACTTTTATATGTGAGCTTATCTCTGTTTAAAAATGCAGGAGTGAGCCCAAGACAATTTTCCCTTGGGGATAATAAAGCTGATCTTAATCTTCACTTTGTTAGCAATAAAAACACCTGTAACTGAATAAATGCAAGATGAATAACTTTAAACGGTCTGGATTAGGCTATTTTCTGATCTGTAATAATGTTTCCTCATCAAAAACAGACCTGGATTTGTGTTTTTGTTTCACTCACACACGTTTAACACACAAACCCTGCTTATTTAGGCTGAGCTCTTCTCTGTTCCACCTTGTGATGTCATGTGGTGATACAGGAAGTGCGCCATTGTGCTTTAAAACTCAATATACCTTCACTAGAATGATTTAGATAATTTCAGCCAACTTAACTTGAAACTTAACTTGAAAACTACCACTTCATGACATCACAAGGTGGAACGGGGCATTTTGAGCTTTGGAGATGTAGACAGACTAATAATAAAAGCTTAATCAAACATGTGAATGAAACAAAACACAACTCGGAGTATATTTTTGCAACAATAACAGCATTGGAACGTGGCTTAATGCTCATAAGAGTCAGTTTTGCGTAATAGAATCTCTTTAATTTCATACTGTGGTGCAGGCAAAGCGGTAACTTAGAATTACAAATACATACAGTATACTTCCAGATTCTGATTGAAATGGTAGATATATATTTGCATTAACACTCATATTATTCTCGGCTCTATCTGTGCACCACGCCTGTGTTGTGTAACGGATCAAGCAGAGTGTGATTGATGTGACAGTGGAGATGGGCGCCTCATCCACATACACCGACACTGCTTCAGCTGTCATCCCCTCTGAGTTATTATTAGTTTTCTCCTTTTAACATAACCCGTCCCTTTAACTCCTCTCTCAACTCTGCTGCCTTTAGGCCAAACCATCTTTTAGTCTGAAGTAAAGCCAACACAAAGTCACTAAAGTGCATAATGACAGTTACTCATGTGCTGGGAAGATACTGACGGAGTAAATAAAACATGTTGCTCAATGTTCAGGAGAAACTAATGACTGCGAAGTAACGAGCAACTGACAAACTTAAAACGCGCTGTAGCTGATTTTTGCCGTCTTAAAAGCATAAAAAACCGAACTAGTTTATTAAAACGGTCTGCAGTGGTTCAAAGTTATTCCTCACTTACTTTATGCATTATGAGCATCCAGATTATTCAACTATTTTGCTGTCATGGTAAGGCTAAAAACAATTTATTTTGACCTCAAGAGCGAAGATTTGGGGTACATGGCCTTTTTGAGCGGACCCGTTATGCAAAAATCGACCTTTCACAGCTTTTAACCTTTTTATAGTTGTTTCCTTTTCTCATTTACCCTCTCAAAGTTGTATTTAGAGTGTCATCGCTGCTTTTAATCCCTGTTTTCGCCTCCACTGTCATACAGCGACTACTACTACTACTGGTGAGGCACTGACTCCTCAAGAGTCAGAGTTACAATTGCAAGAACTGAAAAATTCATCTTATTCGTTTATACCACTCTGTTTGAAAAGAACAACTTGTGTGCCCCGTCGTTTGAATCAAACCTTTGAGCTCTGGCGTTGGTTGTTCCTTCACTTATCACCTTCTGTTTGGACTGCCGAAGTCTTGAAAAACAACTCTCCACAATGCGACTGATCCACGGTGCCTGACCTACTGGCCTTTGCTTGGTGCTGACTTTAGATTGTCTCTGTTGAAGCAGCAGCACAAAGCAGCTGCCAGTTTGCGTGCGCCCCCTTGAGTTGAGGCGGAGTACTGCCTGCCTCACCTGCTGACTTTTCTCTGCTCTTTATTGTGCGATCAGTAGGAATAGTTATCTCACACACACATAAAACATTAGATAGACTGCAGAAAGTTGTGGTGTATAACGAATATTTGTGTAAAGTTCATACTGGTGATGCTGAGGAACAGAATCTGGCGGCATCATCATCAGTTTGTATTGGATCATGCGTCATACGTGAGGCACAGTTCACTCTGCCTCACCCGGGGTTTCTGCCCTGGATTTGATCGGAAAAACTCAAAATCAGCCATTTTTACTCAATAAAATGGCAGAAACGTGTAGGCATACTCCAAATGCATTTTTAACACATAACCGTGGAAAATATTAATATTTCTTTAAGTACAGTTTATTTTTTCTTTTTTTGTCATGATTACGACGTGCGGTCGATTACGTCACTGCTGTACTTTCTTTATTCTCCAGTTTTATGTTCCTAATTGGTGATATGTGTGGGATTCGGCGAGAGTCAGCTCTTTGTTGCGATAAAGATGACGGTGAAGTTTTCTAACCTTAACCGTCAGTTTTATAAGGCAGAACTCAGTGAACTTGTAGACGTATATTTAAAAAGTCCAAATTGTAGCGTAATGATCCGCGGATGTCATAAATTATAACTAATACAGCAGACACAAGCACATGTATACTGAATACTGAAGTGAAACGTTTTGTTGTTTTGGCTCACTTTTACATGTTTGCACTGGTCTTTCAACCCTCAGGCCTCTGCTCTGTGTGACCCGGGTCCTCTGAGCTGTTTGTCATTCTGTCTTTTCTCTGTGTAAAAACTTCAGCTCAGGATCTCGGTCTGAACACGCTGAGGAGGGCACTGCAAAGGTCTGTTTATGTGACAAATGACCTGAGGAACTGTGGAATAATATCACTCCCATTCATGTATAATCTCTATTGACATCAGTAGGATTTGGCACTGCTATAAGTCTGTGCAGTTTGATTAATATTAAAGTTTTAGATTCAAGGTGCACTATGTCAGCTCTGCCATCTGCTTATTTTCCGTCTTTATTCAATTGCAACTGCTTTTATTACATGAAAACACTTTGAAAAAACATGCACACTGCAAAAATGCTTGGCCAAAATGTAAGATATAAACACTTAAATCTATCAGAAAATGACTTAAAATAGTGAAATTGACAAGTTATCTTAAAACAACTCCCTAGAATCAAGCCGTGTCAGGACTAGTGAATAGAAAATAAATCTGAAAACAAGATGAATAACCTGAAATCTTGGCCAGATCAGAGAAATTTGCAGAGCGGTAGGGGTAGGCTCTCCATAGATCTGAGCTGTAACTTGGCCTGCAGTTACTTCCATATTGATGAATAAGTACCCGCCAGGCAAAGCGGTTATTATTATCTCTCTTATTATCCTCCCACTAGGAATTTAGCAGTTAATCCGCAGACTGTTTATTGAAGTGAGTTAAGGGAGTGTGATGTCGCCCATAGCGTTCGCAACAAAATGAACCTCAGTGAGGCCAGCAGCTCCGGCAGCTAATCTGCAACCAGAGCCCGTATTTCGAAATCTGAAAGTGAAACCAAAGGAGCGAGGCTGTTGCAGGTACATGTCCCCCTCCTGTTTGACGTCTAACTGTCAGAGCGGCGGCATAAACCCTCTTCTCTTGCTAGTTCTATACAATGCAATGTAAATCTTATGGGTCGGTACACTGGAGCGTGCCCGTCGACCTTCACCCCTACTCGTTAGACGTCGAGATTAGAAAAACACTCATATTCTACAAACACAAGGCAAAAAAGGTGACGCTCCAAACTATGAGGAGGCGGTCAGAATGGCGACATAAACGGTGTGGGAATGGCGGCATCAAAAAGTGTCGGAATGATGAAATGTCAGAGTGGTGGTATGATGGAATAAGGGCTGGACCCCCTGTTTGGCACTTGGCAATGTAGCCGTCAACCAAACCTGTTGCTATCGGAAGTGACCTCAGGGAAAGCAGACACCAGACTGATCTGTGATTACTGTTCATATCTTGATTTATGGGCAAAATTGCAAAAATAAAAACACCAAAATCATGTACAGCAAGTTAAAACGAACAATTTATGACCAAAATAACTTTAGCTACAGTATGCCCATTTATATATTCAGTCTATGGGTTAATTCTTGCACATTTAGCTCATATAAATGTCAAAATAATGTTACAAATTAGATAAAGTACTGACTAACACTTAAAATACCAAAAAGTAGTTTGTTCAAAAGTTATCACTACTCATGCATGCTTTGGTTGTCTAGTATACCAAGGAACTTTAGGAATGCCTGGTATAAATTCCTCATACCTTTTACCTTTTTTATTTTTTTTGTATGTTCAAGCTTTTGTTACATATACAGCAAACCCCCTTTTCATTTTTTCCAACAACTTTTATTTCGTCGCGGTCCAAATCATACCTGAACTGCAACCTTGTGCTATAGATAACGCAGCATTTTCTTCTACAAACACACGTTTCTGAAAAGAAGCCTTCAAACTTTCTAGGAAATTGGACAAAAACGCCAACTGCGAGTTTATTTTCAACCCGTCATTTTCAGATTATTGGATTTTCTAACCCAAACACGCTCGTTTTACACAGACTCAATAGAGGGATTCAGACTGTAACCTTGAAAAACTGCAAAGTGTAATTCAGAATGACCACAGGAGTAAAAGATTTCTCAGAGATTCACATAGTTCCTGGAAGACTGATCTTGCAGCACAGAGATGGAAAAAAAAGCTTCTCTTTTTATATCCAGATGTTTTTAGAATATTGTGTGTGAGTGCGCCTGTACATCTGCCATAGTTTTGTTTTTGATTTGATTCATTTTTATTTTTAGACTTTAAATATAATTTAACCCAAGTTTTTTTTTTGGTTTTTTTTTCTATTGTACTGTATTGTGGTCGTCCAAAATAATAATAAAGTTAACAAAGGCACAAATGTTTATCCAAGTTTATAATTTTCAAATGTTTTCTGCTATCTACAGTTGGATTATAATTAAGAATGACTTTATTTGTTAGGTCTGAGCTGTACGCTTATTTAGTTGTGGTCAGAAATCTCTTTCATATTAGTCCATTAAAAGGAAAGAAAGAAATATTTCCAAGTATTTTCCAAGTATTCCAACTATTTGTACAACTTGAAGGTTTTTGGGTGGAAACTACGCCAACTGTTTGTCTTCATAGAAATGTCATTGCTTTGTCTGGTGCACCAATCCTCCACAGTGTGGCATTAAACTGGCATTAAACATATCCATTTTGCATTTATACTATTACTATTAGGTGTTTTGTTGCTCAAAAATCTACACATTGATGCAAAGAATGTCTGTGTGTTTGTCTGATTGTCTGTTCCGTGTAACTCTAGAGCCCCTCACCCGGCCGATCTCAAATTCAGAGGGCGTCATCCTAACGGTGCGGGGAGGTGTAGTGCCAAGTTTCACGTTGTTAAGCCAAAAAATGCCAAAGATATTGGTCCATAATTATGTTTAAAATGTGTGGTCATACAGTGAAGTATGTTGGCAAACAGAAAGAGCTAATAAATGATGGAACAATAATTTTTGCGAGTCAGGGGTCCTTTTTTGTACTAGTATCTTTGAAAAAATGCATTTTCCCCTGAAAGGGGTCAGCTCTCCATGGGACTGATCTTTTTACTTGCACTCAGCTGTGTCTCCATGAAGAAATTTAATGCCATACGGTGGAACATTCCAGGCGCAAATAATATTTCCATGGAGACTATAGCAGATGAACCCCCAGAACAGTAACATAGTTGAACTTTTAACATATTTTCATATTTTAAATTGATTTTTTTCCTTCCTTATGTTTGAGTATCAATATACACAGTTCAGTGTATTTATAAAAACGATAACAAAATAACAATACACCCTGGTTAACAAAAATGACAAATTTCCATTTCAAAATTCAATAATTGACATGACCACACTGTTCTTCCAGACACTGGCCTGTGGTGTGTCCCAATGGCCTCGGCTGCAGTCAGTGTCGCCGGTTGGAACCTGTCACACAGATGTGGCAGTCGGTTTGCACGTCTTTTCTTGTGCTGCAGTCGTAACACGTGGTCGACCTGATCTGGGACTGTCGTTGCTGGAGCCAGTGGTGTGATAACGCTCCACTCGGCGTACAGCAGTAGAGTGGTTAACATTAAACACCCTGTTACCGCCCGTGTGCTCCGCCCGGGTTGGAGCTTGCCAATGGCCCGATCTCGCTCTGGTTGTGACAGTCGTGGCATCGTGGAAAATGTGTTTTTTGTTTCCATTTTGGTGTCCTTTTATAGGGAGTGGTTGTGATCAGTGGAGAAGTGCACTTTTTGTTGCTTATCAAAAACACTGAACTGGAACCGCACAAAACCATATTTTTCTTTGAATCAACATGGCACTGAATTATTAGCAGCATATTCTTTGGACAATGGTCTGTATCATTCTTAATGAAATGTAAATTTGAAGTGTTGTTTCTTTTTTCCATGAGTGTATGAGACGGAATCCATTTTTGCTTTGTGTTGGACTTTTGAGTTTCAGATGACTTCAAAAATTTCAATTTTCTATGACAGATTAATTGGGATTGAGTGTGGTGAACTATGTCGATGTATGTAAAGCTCCAGGTTTGACTCTGACCTGTAAGTTGGTCAGGTTTGGTCTCCATGAAGATAGAAAGGTTTCAGTTTTTAGATGAGTTCAAAAGTTTCAATATTCCGTGGAAGATTAATTGGGATTGGGCGGGGGAAATGTGATGTGGTGAACTATGTCAAAGTATGTACATTTCCAGGTTGATGAAATGTGTTATCTGAAATGGAATTTAAAGGAAAATTTCAGAACAGTAAGAACAGTAGCTCTTGTCCCTTCTGAGAGAGACGTCCTCACTTTTAGCACCTCTAACCATTGTAAAACTGCAGTAAATGAGAATGGGAGGTACATGTAATCTTTGTTCGCTCGCTCTAATAATGTTCCTGCCATAGAGGATTATAGAGCTGTATTAAATCACTTTGTATGACTGTCAGTGCTGGTGGCCCTCAGCCTTTGTGAGCCTGGCTGGGCCCTGGGGGAAGAGTCCATTCTGTAAAAGTCTCTTTAAAGTCAACAGCAGCAAATTCCTTCAGTTGGCCTCTGACAAACCCCCTATTCATTCTTCTAATCTAATAAACCTGCTATTTTCAGTTTTACACTTAGCGCGTCTTATTTCGGACCACTTTGGAAATTGACACACTGCACCTTCACAATGCTGCGTCTGAAAAGGATTTTATTAGGAATTCAGTGAGTTCTGGTCACGTTTTGGAGCTTCTGGTATGGTCTTCATGAAGGTAGAAAGGTTTAATCCCATACAGTGAAACATTCCAGGCAAAGCAATAACATCTCCATGGAGAAAAGCATTTGATGGATCCTCCACCAGAAAGGTACACTATGCACCTTTAAAGTTTAAGTACACTTGATTGTCAGCGTATGGAAATTTGTCATCTGTATTTGACCAGTTCTTCGATGATGCTGGAGTAAACCTGTCATGAGCAGTAGGACCCATCTCCAGATCTTGAGCTAGTCTTGGTCAGGATTACCTTAGCTGGAGGATTTGACCCATTGTGTTTGTTTTGGGTCATAAAGACAATTACTTCCACTTCCTATTTTACTAACATCTCCATGGAAACAAGCAGATGGTGGAACTTCCACAGTGCATCTTTAAGGGTGCACTGTGTAACTTTCCTGGTGGAGGGTCCATCAACTGCTTTTGTCCGTGGAGATGTTATTTCTTTGTCTGGAATATTTCTCAGTTGCGCCGTTTACAAGAGAGCTTTAAATCTGATTAAAAAGAATTAAATTCAGAATAAAAATTAATTCTGCTTTAAAAAGACCATGTAAACACTTAATTCCTAATGATTATTTGGATTTAAACTTACTGCGAATTCAACTTTATTCCGATTTAAGTGGGTGGTTTATTCAGATGTTAAGGCTTATTTAATTTATTCCTCAATCTTATTAACGTTTATTTCGCTTAAAAATAATTCTGGTTGTTCAATGTATGCACGTTGGGATGCCTTTCTTACACGATGACATAATGCAAAAAGGAATCTCAGAGCAAACTTTGGTCTGAAACCAAAGCAGTTTTTCTCATAAGTCGCTGTAAGAACTACAGATAATGAAAAGAGTGGATGGTATAAAACAGCAAAAGCAGAAAGAAAAATCAAAACTCTGGTAGCAGCTGATTGTGTGTTTTCTTCTGTCGACATAAATACTTCATGTCCCTGTCCAATCCGAACCCTTCCTGAGCTCCAGACATTAAATAAAACTGATTTAACATGTTTTCCATGTAAACCTTAATTCGAAGTTATTATTTTCATGTAAACTCGAAAGTGAATAATTTAAATCCGATCTATTTCATTTGGATTTAAAAACATCATGTAAACGTGGCGAGTGTGGTATTAAACCTTTTTATCAAGTTACAGGTCGGATCTGTGGAGGGGCGATGCCACTCACAGCCAGAATGTTTGTTTTTCAAGGTATTTTTGCGCTATAAATCCACCTGTAATTGAATAAATGTAAAGTAGAGCAGTTTAATGTCATACTGTGGAACATTCCAGGCAGAGCAATGACATCTCTATAGAAACAAGCAGGTGACGGACGCTCGATTAGAAAAGTTACTTAGTAGTTTTTTAATTATATATATAAGTTGTTTTTACTAACTAGAATTACTTGACTCACATGTTTTTGGAGGCGGGGGTAATCAAAGAAC
>JACN01061424.1:0-11448 GCA_000787155.1 Scartelaos histophorus | reverse complement strand
GTACACAAATATATATATATATATATACAAAAATATATATATATATTTTCTTTTTCAGTTGTAAAACTAGCTACTTAACGGGCCAATATTATGTAATGTTCTGGTCTATGTTATAATGTTGTTTCCACATCAAAAACATACCTGCAGTTGTGTTTTGTTTCATTAACACACACCAATCATTTTCAGTTTTTTCTGTTATATAGAAACATCTTTCCATTATGTAATGTCATGTGCTAATACAGGTATTGCTCCACTGTGTTTTTAGACTCCATAGTCTTTCTCTGAAGTCATTTGGATGATTTCAGTTCTACAATTGCCCATCTCTATTGAGCAAAAGGTAAAAGGTCGACGTGAACTCAAAACTACCATTTCATGACAACTGTTTCAAACGTGTGTGAATGAAACTAAACAACTCCAGGTATGTTCTTGATGAGGTAACTGGATTCTAACATGGCTTAGGATTCCCAAGAGTCAATTTAGCTTAATAAATGACCATCCAGCCTAAGACATCCAGTTCACAATTCCTCATTTGAAACTATGTTGCTTTCATCATTAGTTTACTAAGAGTTGCATTTTAATTGATTCATACATGTTTAGCTAATCCTGCACTGATCTGCATTAGAGGCTCGATTGGGCAGAAAATATCTGTTTTCACCTACCCCCTATCGCTACCCACTCTTCTGCAAAACATGATGATTTTTCAGAAAGTACAGACTCAAGTTGTGTTTTCAGAATAGACTTGATACTCAATACCAATTCTGATACAATGTTGATAATAATAATAATAATAATTAAAAAAACAAACAAACACTCAGACAAGAAATTTTTATTTTCAACATTAAATTGCAGTCCTTTGTTTTATATTACCATGTGGCCTTATATCTTATATCTGTCTTATACTTGTTCTGAAACAGCTCAAAGCTATTAAAGCCATTCATGATAAAGTTTGTTTCCATCCTAGGAATGTGACTTTTTTTGTATCGATGAACATGAAATGAAATAATACTAAATTTAGTATCAATATCCACATTTGTTGTAGTTTATTACTAAGTACAAGAAAAAGCCTGCTATCTCTTCTGATCTAAAGAATGAATGCAATGACTTGTTTTTTCCAATCCCTTCACAGATGTGTGCCTTTGATATCAGAGCAGAGGACACACCTTTGTCACTGTGGTGAGGGTGAAGAGGCCTGGAGGAAGAGCAGGCAGAGTTTAGCAGTTGACTCCCAGAGTTTGCTCACATTTTTACGCTGTCCCTCCAAGTCGAGATGAGAAGTTTCCCAAGACCTCATCCTGTTGGCCAAATTCACCTCTTAACAATTTGATCATTACACTGGACTCTGGTTCAACTTGGAAAACACAGATTCACAAACAATAAGACACTACCAGGACACGTCAGAGCAAATTCTATAAAATATATTCTCTACTACTCTTACTATACTACTATACTATACTACTCTAGCAATTCAGATAGCCTTGGCTACTTTTGTTACCCCCACACTCGACGTGATAACATTTTCTAGAGGTATGCATGTCACAGTATTAAATGTGAAGGTACTGTATCTGATTTTTATTGACTTAAATGGAGTTAGTTCATTTTAAACAGGAATCAAAAGTTATTCATCGTTTGCCTTATACATTCTGAACATCCACACGGAGCACAACAGTGACCACCCACACCCAGGTCCCAAAAGTCAAATTCACATTCATTTTTCCCATAGGCTTTCAGTGTATTAAAAGTCTGAAAGTTTGCTCAGGAATAATCTACTATGTGGTAACTAATGACTACGTGACCTATAATTTTATGTAAAATCTGTTTCTATAAACCACTAAGTTATTAAAACATTTCACAAAATCTTGCTATTTAAACGTGCTTTTCTGACTTATGGACATTAGTTACCACAAAGCTGTTTAGCCTCAAACTCATTTGAAATATTCTCAAAGTCTATGGGAAAAATGAATGGAAATTTTAGTTGCACAACCAGAGCCGACCTCAGAACGCGTGGGACTGTTGAGCCCCATTGTGGCATCAATAGTCACGGATATTGTCAAATAAATTAGCCTATGTTAGTTGCTTTTTTAAATCTATTTTCGTTATTTATCTAAAGTCAACAGTGACCTCCCCACTGCCACAGCTTGGTGACTCCATACATTATCGCCTCTCCTCCTCCGCTAACACAAACTGGTTCTGATAGCTCTGTGTAACTGCATACAGCGTCCCAGCAGCTATTAGCACACAGCTAAACTACTGCCCTTTATTTGTGTTCAAAGTGAGTATCTCAAATAAGCATCGCACATGTAAATAAACCCGAGCAGTCGCCAATGTTAGGCTTCACTGTTTGAGAACCGCAGGGCTAATTGGTCGGAGAGAGTACGAATTACTAAGGGAGTTGGTGGGGCAGAGTGGAAACAAGGAACACTGCTACATTAGCGGAGAAAGGGTTAAAAAAAAAAGCAAAAAAAGGAAAAAAAAAAAAAGCTGGTGGGCGCGCATGTGTGACCAGAGAGGTGAAATTAGCTGTACCTGACATCTGTGAGCTATTAAAAGCAACTTCAGGTAGCACATGTTGTCCACATTAGGCCCGGTCGAGATTTACATTTCCACATCTCCACAAAGCATAATAAACAATCAAAGGGGCGGGGCGTGGGCGCAGACTCAGGCGCCGATTGGATACCGCGCTAGTCCATAATAATGACACAAGCCAGGTCAGAAAAGGAAATTATCTTTTGCTTTTTCTTGCTGATTTATATTATGCTTTTCATGACAATAGACCTTTATACAATTTGTCATTTGCTTCTGTAATCATCTATTGTGGCTTATATTCAACTAAAAAAGCTTTAGAATGATCTTGGGCTGAATTAGAACCAGTATAAGACCAGTACAGACCTTTATGGAACCTACCTGTTGACCGAGGGATTGCACAAATAAAAGACCACATGCTAATACAAAAAAAGTATATATAAGTACTACGATTTAAAGTTTTATGATCAGCGTTGTATCAGAATTGGTACTGAGTATCAAGACTATTCCTTAGTATCAAAATCGAGTTTGAAATTATACTATTTTGCAGGTTTTGCGTTCAGATTGAGAATTCTGAGGACAAATTTTCGAACGCAAACAGTCAAGTTCCTAAACCTTTTCAGAAATCACACCTTTTTTTCTTATTCTGTAACGTCATATACAAATACTGCTTTGGAAGTAATGCGTAGTAGTGCTGTTACGCTACTGAAATTTCAAACTCGATTTCAGTACTAAGGAGGAGAATTGATACTCGATACTGATTTCAATATCTGATTTCAATATCATAGTGATAAAAACACACAATAGACAGGGATTTTCCAACATTAAATCATCGCACTTTCTTCCATGGACATATACTAGTCTATGTGCTCTTATACTCACGCTTACTTATACAGCTCAAGATCATTCTCAAACTATTCAGGAAAGATTCATTTCTGTCCTGTGAATGTGACTTTTTTAGTATCAATATTTGTTCAAATGACTGGTTTCAGTACTACTTTTAGTATTGACCAGTATCTGAATTTTGATTCTTTTTTTCTTTTTACCCTAATGCATTAAGTTCTGAAGTAATTTTTTGAATTTGTGTCAAAAGATTTATTGAAAATATTATATTATATTATATAGGCGTTTATATAGCGGTTCTGGTTTGTGAATACAATTAGAGTGAATAATATGATGATGTCCTGAGTATGTATTCTTATTATTTATTTATTTAGTACTGTTTTCTGTGTGTGTAAACCTGATTTTTACACCACTTTATTACAAATTGGCTTCATTTTCTCTCACTGAAGCAATGTATAGGCCCTACTGTATCAACTTCATTCTGCTATTTATTTAATGTAGTTCATATTTTTTTTTTAGCAATATTGAATATTTAGAAGAATTGTTTGAGGTAATTCTACAAGTGTGGGGTTTTTGTGTCAGTGGAATAAATTAATATATTTTCTTCAGCAATATATGGCATCAAAATGTGTTAGCGTGGCAGACCTGGTAATGCGCGGACTTAATAGCTAAACGTAAAAAGTATGAGAGAAGGAAAAAACATATTTCACAAGCCTAACAGAAGCCCCATTGCTTTACACTGCGTTTTGACGTCCTGCCTTAGCACAAACTGGCAGTGTCATAGATCAGCATCTAATTCCAAAAATGGGATAAAGTGGTAGTCTCTGTTAACAACTACTATTTAAGCGCTCTTAGTTTTTACGAGGAGCGTTTGGTTGAAAAGTGAAAGATTTTGAGCCGTCAGCAAAGTGAACAGAATCCAACATTTACCGGGTTACTGCTCCGTTGTTGGGCAAGACAAACTATACTATTCAGAAGCTGGTGTCTTGACAGTTGAGTTCAGTCGGTGGCAGCTTCAGCCTGCTGGAACTGCTTCTGCCCACTCTCCCATGCACTGGAGGGGAGCTGCCGGGTTCCTAGGCTGCTGTCGCCCCCTATTGACCATGGTGCTAACTGCAGGCACATGCAATGAAATAGGAGAAGAAATAATAGCAGATACTTTTAACACAAAAAGATTGACAACAAGTAGAATAGACCAATATACAATGAAGCTACCATAGCATAGCCAATCATATTAATTTAGCTTTTTTTTAGGTGCTTACTTTACAAATCTCTGTAGCTAAACTTTCCCATAAGCAATGACAGCTAAAACTACATTTCACATTCACTCTTTATATGCAGTAATAAAGTTAGAATATAAACTGGACACGGTGTATGTGTGAATATGTCTAATTTGTGTGCTGCTTTGGAAAAAGGGGGACGAATTGGCTCAGATTCCTCCAGTTCACGCGTCACAGTGGGTCGGCCAATCGGCGCTGGGCTTTCCTGTGCGGCATGGTCAGGATCTTATAAAGCCTCATGCGAACCACAGAGCGCTTCAAAGCACTGCTCGATTTGGGGATTGTACTTGGAGACTTTAGCCACCGAGGCACCTTTAGCTCACTCATTTATTCTTCTTTTACTTTGTGGAACTGTTGGCTCAAGAGACTTTTTACTGAAAGGGGCAGAAATTGGGACATTTATATCAAAGCAAAAACTACAAACTTATCTGCAACTTCAAAGACACTTGGTTGCAGTTTTATTTTAGAAAAAACTTCGCCAATTTGCTGCGTTTCGTGTTTTTCCTTTACGCGCCATTATTTTTCGTTGAATTAGCCCCCACTCCGTTTTTCGTATGAATCTCCTCGACCCTTACCTGAAAATGACGGAGGAACAAGACAAGTGTCTGTCTGACGCACCCAGTCCGAGCATGTCCGAGGACTCCGCCGGCTCCCCGTGTCACTCCGGCTCGGGCTCGGACACGGAGAACACTCGTCCGTCGGAGAACGGGCTGCTGCGGGCGGACGCTCTGCTGGGGGAGCTCAAGAAGGACGAGGAGGACAAGTTCCCCGCGTGCATCCGCGAGGCCGTGTCGCAGGTGCTCAAGGGATACGACTGGACGCTCGTGCCCATGCCCGTGCGCGTCAACGGCTCCTCCAAGAACAAGCCGCACGTCAAGAGGCCCATGAACGCCTTCATGGTGTGGGCGCAGGCGGCGCGCAGGAAACTAGCGGACCAGTACCCACACCTGCACAACGCCGAGCTCAGCAAGACCCTGGGCAAACTCTGGAGGTAAGACCAAACTCTCTCTGTTCTTATAGGAGCTGTGAAACTTCTGGCTTTCACGTAAAGCAGCTTTGTTCACTAATTGATAACGTGTCCTTCCGCGCAGACTTCTCAATGAAGCGGAGAAGCGTCCGTTTGTGGAGGAGGCTGAGCGGCTCCGGGTGCAGCACAAGAAGGACCACCCGGACTACAAGTACCAGCCCCGGAGGAGAAAGTCTGTGAAGAACGGCCAGGAGTCTGAGGATGGCAGTGAGCAGACCCACATCTCCCCTAACGCCATCTTCAAAGCCCTGCAGCAGGCGGACTCACCTGCCTCCAGCATGGGAGAGGTGCACTCCCCCGGGGAGCACTCTGGTAAGAGCCACTGCACTTATGCTCAGTGATCATGTGGGACATTTATATAAGAAGTTTTCTCTCTTGGTATGTTTCTGCAAACTTCAGAATTGTAGCCTGAATCAAAACAGGAAAAGTGAAATTGAGAAAATTGCCTTGCTAAATAGTGCCCAACATTTGCATGTCTAGTGTGTACAGATGTGAGTTGAACCAGTGCAAATATTAATTTATAACTGCAGTAATATTCTCTCCTCTAAGATCTGTAGTTATACACCACATTTTATGGCATCAACTCTCCAGTTTGCCTAAAAAGTGACAGTTACTAAATCACCAGTGCTGTTGTGTTGTTCTGAATAGAAACTAATAAAATTGTACTTGTTTTTCCAAACCAGGCTCCCAGGGGCCTCCCACTCCCCCCACCACCCCTAAGACTGATGTTAGCTCTGGCAAGATGGACCTAAAACGCGAGGGGGGCCTGCGCCTACCGGAGGGCCCGGCTGGACGCCAGCTTAACATCGACTTCCGTGATGTGGACATTGGGGAGCTGAGCAGCGACGTCATCTCACACATCGAGACCTTTGACGTCAATGAGTTCGACCAGTACCTGCCTCCTAACGGCCACCCGGGCGCCAACAACTCCGTGAGCTACACAGGCAGCTACACCATCAGCGGGGCCCCTGTGAGCCCAGGGGGAGGGCCCTGGCTGTCCAAGGGCCAAAGCCAGGGACAGCAGCACACGCTCACCACACTGGGCAGCTCCAGCTCAGGTGGCGGCACAGCAGACAGCCAACACAGGACCCAGATCAAGACGGAGCAGCTGAGCCCCAGCCACTACAGTGAGCAGCAGGGCTCCCCCCAGCACGCCTCCTACAGCCCCTTCAACCTGCAGCACTACAGCCCCCCAGCCTCCTACTCCTCCAGAGCGCAGTACGACTACTCCGACGCCGCTGGCTCCGCCTATTACAGCCACGCGGGGGCGGGTCAAAGTCCTGGCCTCTACTCCACCTTCAGCTACATGAGCAGCCCCAGCCAGAGGCCCATGTACACCCCCATCGCAGACAACGCCGGCGTGCCCTCCATCCCCCAAAGCAGCCCCCAGCCCTGGGAGCAGGCTCCTGTTTACACCCAGCTCACCCGGCCCTGAGCTCAGCCACATGGACAGGACTGTAGAGGCCACACATGTTTGGGAGGACACCATATCTGAGGAGCAGCCAGTCAAAGTCTGGACTAAATGACCATCACAAGACATTCTATACACAACATAAACTGGTTTAAACCTCTTCTTGACCAGCACAATATGGCGGACTTTTACAAAAACAGTCTCGTGGTCCCTACAGTTTTGTTTATGGCGCAGTAAAGACTCAAAACCCCAAATCAGACACTTGAATTGGAAGGAGGAGCTGGAGAGGATTGGCTCACACCGTGCCTTGTTATTGTATCATGATAGAAGCTATATATATTTTTAGAGAGACTTATGAGATTCCTCTGTGAGGACTTATGGATTGTGAATATTTGAGTAGGTACTGTGTATGTCTGTTGTTTTTCTCATATGCTGGCAGTTAATGAGTCTGGGTTGGGGGAGGGATGGGGAAGCGGGATGATTGTTAAACTATTTTCCCAGTCAAGTATTTAATGATGTGTGCCCATTCTCTATATATCATTAGCTGTTTCATTTTGTTGTTATTTATTCCCAAGACAGAAGCATAGTAGAAATGAGTTGACTTGTACATACGCTGGTCCGCTGGTCTTTTTGGGACAGATACGTTAACCAAGTCAGTGCAAGTTCATTTGTCATCCCTCTTCAGCGCACCATCTGGTAGACATCATATTTTTCGGTGCAATGATCACGTATTGTTTTCGGTGCCATGTTGAAAAATATGTTTTTTATTGAATCATCTTTAAATGCAATTCTAGGCAATAGTCCTATTCACCGTCCGTGCCTTGGCCATTGTGTGCCGCAGCTGAGATTACACTTACTCCCAACTGCGTGGTCCTGACAGCAACAGGAAGTCACCTTTAACCTTTGGCTGTCCCACTGTAGTCCACCATGTCTCCATCCCCCTCCACAGCGACCAAATCTATTTATTTATTAGCTTTAATTTTATTTTGAAAGTAATTATTTTTTGCGTACTATTCTTGTAACTAATACTTTACTATTGTAGAAAACATATTATTTCCCATTTTCGTCCCTGGGGGTACTTAGGCCTAAAGGTACACGCTGTAATCTTTGTTTTTTTGTTTATTTATCTAATCTTAAATACCTGTTCTATGTATGTTTTTGTCTCTTTTGAGCGGTTATCTAACAAATGTATTTTTGTGAATTGAACTGGAAAATGTTACAAAATTCTGCAAAGTTTTACCAATTTCCAATATTCCTTTGCCATGTATTTGTACTGTCTTTTGGAAAAGTTTTTGTATATGAATTTGCAATAAAAACTGAAATTACATTTATGAAGTCTCACGTATACGTCTGAATATATGTTATTTATTAATACCTACCTCCAATTTTTACCTCACTGCATTTAGAAATACACTTATATTTGAAAGTTATAAGGGATCAACCGAGTCAAAAGAAAGACACGAGTAGAAAAATATGCTTGCAAAAGATAATTGTTACTTCAAAATAAAAAGTACAAAGTAGAGGTCGGAGAAACTGATTTACGACTAAGAAAGTGACACGTCCTCAGTAACACATTCTCATATGTTTGTTCTCTTGGTTTGAAAGGTGATTGTAGTAGTAGTAAAAGTAGCATTAGTTTTAGTATTAGTTGTAGCACTGCTAATAATAGTAGAAGTATTTTAAACTCCTAAAAATACTAGTTAAAATTATATTTCTGGAGTTACTGTCAAGTGTATAATCCATGACAAGTCTTATACTTCCACTAAATTTCTCTTTACCATTACTACCACTGCCGCTACTACTACTACTACTACTACTACTACTACTACAACTACTACTACTCCCAAGAATAGTGTTACCAGTCTAAACCCCGACTTAACTACTTATATCTTTACTGCCGCTCTCACAACTACTACTACTACTACCACCACTACTACAAGTGCTTCCACTACTATATCTGAATTCCTGTTTGTGCGGTGATATAAAACATCTTATATCTCTTTCACAAACTATTGTAGAGTACTTGCGCCTCTAAGTTCATGTACGCACAAAAGTACTTCCAACCAAATCTAACCCTCATCAGTATTACCATCATATCCCTGTGGTGATGGGGTTAAAACTGGGAAAGCACAGGAGCTGTATTTGTTTTCCCAGAAGCCTTGTTTTTGCGGAGCCTAGTAACTCTTGTGGAGCGTCAGCTGGAGCCACGGGGGACGGGAGGGGGCGGGGTCAGGGTGAAGAGATGGGGGTCCGGGTGGTGGTGGTGGTGGTTGGGAGCCTGTGGGGAGATTTAAAGGGGGCACACCAGGCAGTAAAGCAGTAAAAGTGATGGACCTAATGAGAGCGCAACTGTGACTCATGCGTGGCTTGTTCTTTGGCTAAAAATCATGTTCCGTGTTTTGTAATTAAAGGTCCTATATTACGCAAAATTGTCTCTTGTGAGCTTTTAGCCACTTTAGAATGCTGTTACCTCATCAAAAACATACCTGGAGTTGTGTTTTGTTTTATTCACTCGCGCTTGAGCAACCTCTCCAAAGCTCAAAATGCTCCTTTCTTTTAACAGCTTTATTTTCGCGTCTGAAATCATCCAAATGACTCTAGTGAAGGCGTGTGGAGTTTAAAAACACAGTGGAGCACTTCCTGTATTGCCGCATAACATCACAAAGTGCAACAGAGAGGGAACGCAGCCTCTATATATGCTCTTGCTAAAAAAATACCTTTGTTACAGTCAGTGGGGTCGCCTTTCCACAGATCCGACCTGTAACTTGTAACTCGTCTGCGCGAAGAGTTAAACTTTTTACACAAAGTTCTAACATCTCTGTGGAAACAAGCAGAATGACCTGATTTCAAACCATGAGTCAGGAACACGTTTTAGTATGAACTTCTAACTCTGCCCACTCAGTTCTTTCTGTTGCTGTGATGTTGCACCATGACACACACACTACTGTCTGTGTCATGCACTTGTTTCCTTCTAATTCTAGTTTCTGTGTTGTTGTGTTTTTGTGTTGACTGTGACAGAGGATCGAGTGTCTGAGGCAGCGTCTGGATGTTACTTTCCCATAATTCTTAGTGACAATGTGATGAAAAGACATTACGCTGCCACAAGCTTTTATATTATCACCTGAGATTTGTTATTTTTACTCACTTACACTTAGAGCTTTACTACTAATACTATTACTGCCATTACTCCTACCACTACTACTACAACTATTAGTACTATTACTACCACTGCCATTACTCTTATCACTACTACTACTACAACTATTAGTACTATTACTACCACTGCCGTTACTCCTACAACTACCATCACTCCTGTAACTCCTACAGCTACTACTACAATTCCTCCTCCAACTACTGCTACTACTAAAACAATTCCTTCTCCAACTACTACTACTACTAAAACAATTCCTTCTCCAACTACTACTACTACTACTACTACTACTACTACTACTACTAATACTACTACTACTACTACTACAATTCCTCCTTCTCCTCCTCCTACTACTACTACTACTATTATTACTACTACAGCAATTCCTCTTTCTCCTACTACTCCTACTACAATTTCTACTACTACTACTACTACCACTACTACTACTCCTACTCCTACTACAACTCCTACTACTACTCTTACAACTCCAAATACTTTTTACAGTCTCATTTAGTTTCTTATTTAGCAGCTTGTAGACATGTATATTGTATAAATAATACGTGTTTTAAAGAGCAATAGTACATTAAAATTACATACACTTATATACATATACATACATATACATACACTTATATACATATACATACATATACATACACTTATATACATATACATACATATACATACACTTATATACATATACATACATATACATACACTTATATACATATACATACATATACATACACTTATATACATATACATACATATACATACACTTATATACATATACATACATATACATACACTTATATACATATACATACATATACATACACTTATATACATATACATACATATACATACACTTATATACATATTGACCAAATCATTTGACTAAATCCGATAAGAATGTTTTCAGTTAAGATATTTCAGTAATTTCTCTAAAATGCTGATCTGCTTGTGGCTCACGATTCCATTTCTCCACAGCATCTTGACTGGCTTGTCAAAAAGTACTTTACATGAACTTTCTCCCTTCAAAACCCTGACAGCTCTTTTCATTCGATCACGCCTTTACTTCACATTTTGGACTTTGCAGCTGACAATATTTTCAAAGCAGAATTTCGTAGATTTTGTGGAACTGACAGCGATTTACCCCCAAATCACATGTGTTGTTGATTTGAAGAGTTGCATGAGATGTCACACTGTAAGAAGA
>JACN01091547.1:0-18105 GCA_000787155.1 Scartelaos histophorus | reverse complement strand
AAGTGCATCAAGGATTTCTGTGTATCTGAGTCCAATATTAAAATATAATAAAATAGCGTCTAGTATTTCCAGAGCTACTATGGTGAGCTACAGCCTGTGTGTACGTGTGTGTAGGCAACGAGATCAACCAAAACAAGGATACTGTGGATTCTTATTAGTCAGGGACCTACCCTTAACGCAGGCACCAGTTATAAACCGTGCGCACGAGTTATAACTCGTGTGCACGTATTAATATCTTGTGCACGCGCCTTATAATTCATTCCCATGCTTATTATTTTTATATTCATCACGTCCCTTCTACGGCTCCGTTAAAGATACACAAATTCAATCTAAATATTTTCTTGAGAAATGAGATGTGTGCATTTTCTTTCCTCTTCCATCTACTGCGCAGCATCGTTATAGTGTCATTGTACATTGTGCTGTTGTTCAAGACACATCACCTTCTTTGCCTGTGTGGATTATCCATGTCTCTATCAGACATATGGTTTAACCCTGGACTTTTCCCTCTATGTTGTTTTTTTATATTTCAAATATTTGTATTAGCATTTTTTATAAACACTGAGAGTGGGATAACATCATCTAGAAAACAGATGTGTTTATATATTTATCTAACCTATGTGATAATTCAACATTATTTAAGAAAAATGGTGGTTTAAGCAGTAATTTAGCTCCCGCCTCGTTTCCATGTCAGCCATTTTGGGTGGTCCAAAAATGTGTTTTTCAGATTCTCTCGATAAGAGCTGTGCATTTGGTTCTATATCTGGCCAAAATATTTGCGTCCAAATATTATGCAAATCATTTTTTACAGATTCCTCAAGACACTCAGAAAATGTCTCTATACTCTAATTTAGAGAATCAAATAAATAAGGCGTATTCAAATAGTTTGTCAAGTTATTCTGTAAACACAAACTGAACCTTGCATAAAAATGACATAAAAAGTTACTTGAAAATTTCAATTTTCATGAAATTTCATGCAGTTTGAGCAACCTCTAAAACATCTCCTTTTTCCTAAATTTCTTCCTAAATCATCTTTTAGAAGCTAAAACCTAAAGCCGTGTTCCAATCAGGGTTATCTGAAACGTTTTACCAGATTGTTTTACGGACCACCCATGTACTCAGCTTCAGGGTCCACTTAGGTTTGGTTCCATAGCCACAAATGTTGGTTCTAAGGATGTTAATAATCTGGCAAAGTTTCCTACTTGAAACATAAAAGTGAACATTTGGGCACTTTTCTCTTCCTTAACAGCTCCACTACAACAACCATGGATCTATAATAAAAGTAACGCAATCAAGTTAACCCCAAATAGAACACCTCCTGACACTTCCGTTCGTCTATATCGGAATAAGATTTTGCCCCACCCTTCTTTGATGTGAAATGGTCTGAACTCCTGAATCGGACTTCATCTTGGTGTTCGCCCTCCGTCTCAAGCTCGACAGCGACCTCTGCAGTTCCAGCCTGGCGTCGGCGCACAGGAAGATGTAGAACAGGGGGTCCAGCAACGTGTTCAGACTGGTCAACCCGTAGCACAGACGGTAGACCAAGAAAATAGAACGCTCCAATCCGCACGGCTCATCGGCGAAGAGGAGGGACACGAACCGATAACCCCCCACCAGATGATACGGCCCAAACACCACGATGAAGTTGATGGTGATGACCACGAGGATTCCCACGATTTTGCGGCGTTCGTGAGCGGAGAGGGAGGGCGAGCGTCTGAGGGTGACTCCGATGTGGGCGGAGGTGTAGCTATAAAGGAAATAGACAACAAATATTAGCATGTATGTAATGGCGCACTAGTGTAGACCAAACCAGACCAAGTTACATGTCAGATCTGTGGAGAGGCAACCCCGCTCACAGTCAGAATGTCTGTTTTTCTAGGCGTTTCTGAGCTCTAAAACCACCTGTAATTGAGAAAATGTAAGATAGCTCTGTTTAATGTCACACTGTGGAACATTCCAGACAGAGCAATAACCATATCCGTATCCATAGCAACGAGCAGAAACAAAAAGTTACACAGCATACCTTTTAAGGGCCCATATTACTCTATTATCTGATCTATGTTATTATGTTTTTTCATCACAAACAGACCTGGAGTTGTGTTTTGTTTCATTCGCACATTTAACACACAAACTCTGTATATTTAGGCTGAGTTCTCTCAAACAGAAAACGCTCTTTTCCACGTTGTGATGTCATAAGGTAATACAGGAAATGCTTGTCTGTTTTTTTTAAGTTAAATATGCCTTCAGTAGAATTATGTGGATCATTCATGTTTTTCTAATAATGACTTGGTTTGGTAGGATAGTCTCACTGTAATGAACCTCCTCTATACATGTCATATCTGCTGTCTGTGTCCAGCCACCAAGTAAAATAGCAGATGTCACCAAAATAATTCACAAATAAATAAATACAACTGTGTCAGCTATGTCATATGCACTTCAAATCCAAATCCAAATCTACTTCATTCATACGGCACATTTCACAAACAAAGCAGTTTCTAAAGTGCTGCACAGAGATCATAACATGAAGACAACAAAAAGGTAAATTTCTAAAATGTTGATCATAACACAGTAAAACCAGTCAAATCAAATAAAAGCGAAACCACAAAAAGACACAGAAATGCAACTCATGCAGTGTTAAAAGTCAGAGAGTAAAAGTGGAGTGAGGGCAGAGCGTTCCAGAGCTCAGAGCCACAGAGAAGGCCCCATCCCCTCTGGTTGTAAGTCTCATCTCTCACACACGAGCAGGAGTTGGCCCTTGGACCTTGGGTAGTTCTAATAGTTACCTTCAGGGGCAGACTGGGACCAAAAAACGGCCCTGGTAAAGGGGCAACCCAGTCTGCTAGATCAGTAGTGAGGAGCGGCGGGGAACGCTCTGCACAGCGCTGGTGAGGCAGCCCCAATCAATCCTGGACTTCTGCAGTTGTCCAGATTGCCAGTTCGCCCCTGGTTCCCTTTACTTATTTTAGTATTTTCTGATGAAATTATACTTCTTGGACTAGTATTTGGTTCCTCTTTCCATTGTGAGTAGTCTGCAAGTAACATAGATGTTTATTTCAACAATATTGAATGATCTGAACATTTGTGTTTCCTTCAGTTATAACAGAGTTTGTGGGTGTATTTGTGCATTACTGAATGTTTTGATCTGTGCACAAGAGTGCAACCTCACTGTTTACGTCACAACTTCCTGTCCAATTTGATCTCTATGAGATCTTTAGATTTTGCTCAATTAAATCACTATTTAAAGATGAGGCAGTGAACAGGAAGCTGCAGCACTGACAACATGTACAAGTGCAACCACATGTGCAAGTACACACACAAAATGAAGACTTGTGTTTAGAAAGAGACATGTTTATGACCCTCTTTTGTCATTCTGCACAAATGTAATTATTTGAGAATGATTCATTATTTTAAAAAATGTAAAATGCTCAGTGAATAAACAGTCCTCCACCTGGTGGACATGGTGTATGTTTCCTCTGTGTGTAATAGTGATCTAAAGCCGCCTGAGCTGCAGATCTAACATCCTCATCGCACACATCACACTTCAAAAGCAAACCACATGCACTGCATTTGTGTGACTTACACAAACTTTACTGATGCACCAGAGAAAATCTGACATCACAGTACAACTGTTCAGTGTATGGAAAGGAATAACGCAGCAGCTCTGTACTGTAACTGATTTAAGACCAAAGAACAAAAATCACCTTCATAACTCCTGTTTTATTTGGTGACAGTTTTAGATCTTATCTCTGATTTTAGCTCTGTCAGTAAAAATTGTGCATTTCTGTTTGGTTCTTCACTGTATGATCACTGCCTAACTGTACAACTTACTTATGTCATAGGCACATTTATGAGTTCGTATTATGAACAATGTATGAGTTATTACACAGTAATGGACATTTTTAGATGCTAATGTGACTTCCTCTCCTTGTAGAGCTGCTCACTGTGTTGAGCCGTGGTGCCCTGACCAGTATATATTTAGTTTCATGCTGATTAAAACCACAAAAGACACCACGGTGTTTAGGCCATTTCTTTGACAGTCAGAGACAAACACAGACAGGTTACTCCTGCAGCCACGCTGGCCTTTTGCACGGCCAAGTGCAGCACGGTTACAAAGGAGCTCTTGGACCAAGTTCTGCTGTTGTGTCTTTAAACAACGTTCTGTTGTTGCCCAGTATAAATGTGAGGAGTGCACAGGATTAAGTCTGAATTATTACTTAACATTTGTTCATTTTTTGTTTGAGTGACCAGACGGAGGACACTTGGACCATTGATGCCAAACAAAGTTTTGCTAGTTAGTTTGTTTATTATTATGTGTATATTATTTTCTGTATTATAACCATCTGCCTTTTTGTTACTTTAATTAAATAGTTTTAGTTAATTATTTATTCCTATAAATCCCTCCCTCCAGAGGGTCACCACCGGCAGAGGGGTTCATAGGGTCTGGGTCTGGTGCACAGTGTCATGGGCAGAGTGTTGTCCCCGCGACCCAACCGGATTAAGTGGGAGAAAATGGATGGATGGTTAATTATTTAGTGTAATTCCCCTCTCAAGTGTTCAGTTCAGTCAGTCCTCTGGTATTCAAACAGCCCTGTTCTTTATCTGGTGGGGTTAGTTTTTGTTCTGTTCAGTTTGATTTAAGTTACCCCAGTAGTGCCCATCTTTTTTTCCTTTATTAAATGTAAACTTATTTTGTTATACCTTGTCTCTGCCTTTTCTGTTTGGTTCACTGCAAATAGGTTTGTTTATTTCATAAACTCTTCCTGTTACTGCATTTTTATTGTTCCTTGAACTGTCCTTCAGCTCAAATGTGTAAAAACCACAGTGTTAAAGACTCAGCAGCTTGCTTCCTCCTTTTGTGACACAAATGTTCTCTAATGAACCATAACTTATTTAACACAAACATCAACGTAACGTCATTTTATTAAACATTTTCTTTTATGAGTCTTACAGAATTCACTTGATTGGCAGTTGTGAAGTACTTCTCTACCAACTTCAATCTTAAAGTGACTCACAGTGACTCTTGTGAGCTTTAAGTCATGTTATGTCTCCTCAGTTGTGTTTTGTTTAATTCACATATTTTGATCCTCAAAATGCTCCATTCCAACTTTTGTTCAATAGAAAATTGCCAATTCCAAAAGGCTGAATCACAACTTTTTCAGTAATTCATGTATGAAAGTGATGCTGTTTTTCTGTCAGTTCATTTCACTTTCACACACCAAAATAGATAAATAAATAGATTTTGGTTCTGCTAATGTAGTTCTACTGGAAATCCTGTTTCCTGGATAGAGGAGACATTTGACTGTAGGGATCAGGTGACCCCACAGCTGTGAGGAGCATTCACTTACACTGAGGACATCAAATATGACATGCCATTTGGTTTTGCCAGTATCATCAGACCTAAAAACAGACTTTATCATTTAAAAGAAAATGATTAATCCAGAGCAAGTCATAGATTTGTCTCTTAATTTAAGAAATACTCAGAGGTGGAAGAAGTACTCAATTTGGATGTTATATCACACTTCAAAGTTGCTGCATTATTTTGTGTACAACTTTTCACCAATCTGACCAGCACCTCTCACACTCCACATTCATACTCGGCATTGTGGGTGGGAGAGAAGGGACAGTTTTTCACTGTCACGGTCAACACACAATCTGGGCCGACAGCTCAACTGAGAGAAAAGTGTTTAAAGTTTAGACGTCCTGCTTCTTGTGTATGTCAGAGGTGTGATGTGGTCATGTTTATCAGCCACAACCATCACTACTGTTTTACTGACTTAACCTCTGACCTCACAGTGTACAGTCAAAGAACGAGACAACCCGAGAAAAACTCTTTTACATTTTGTGTGTTGAGTAAGAAGTTGTGACAGTTTCACGTCTGTATTTTGTCCCATTTTAGAATCAGACTTTAGAACATGTATCTGTATCTGTGAGTCATGTGAAACTCTCCAGTAAAACAAGAGGACAGTGCAGTGTGTTTGGATTAGTCAGAACATTCTGAGTTGCAGTTACTGCACTTTTCCTCTGAATCACTGAAAAAACAAAAAAAAAATCAGATTCAGAGGAAAATAGATTCGGAGGGAAAGTGTAGTAACTGCACTTACCACAAAGTGCAGTGAGAAAATTGTAAATTCAGTGAAAAGTGCAAATTTCACACAATGATTTCTCCAAAACAAGACAGAGATGAGCCATAACACTTTGTCACTTTGTCTTTGGTGTTATGAAGGTGATTTTTGTTCTCAATTTAACAAAATACACAGTTACTGCATTTTTCTTTTGTAGGTCAGTATACAGCAGTTTCCAAGTACTAATGAGGCCTGGCCCTGCTTAGCATCTGAGATCTGATGAGATCAGGCTTTGACCAGGAGCTTTGTCCACTCATTCTTCAGAATAACCAGTTGAATGTGATCATCACATAAAGAACTGGATGTTTTATGAATCAGTTCTTCCGTATCTTTTATGTATGTTTTGCTTGCTCAAAAACTCTTGACCTTTGGTCAGGATATCTCCATGAATGATAAGAAAGAACCCCCATAACATATGAAATGTGCTTTTTACTTTTCAGTCCAGTTCAAAAATATAGTGGAGTAGAAAGTACAATTATCTGTAAAAGTAAAATGGCCTTAAGTTTACTTTTGTACTTTGTTAGTTTTCAGAAATGCAACTGCAGACACAGAGTTTGACACTGTTCTGTTTGTGCTTTTGCAATTCATTTTATATATTTCAACCATTAATAACAAATAAATTAATGAAGCAAAACTAAAGTATAATTACACTGGGAAAAAGTTGCACTGTATAACTTTTCTGGTGGAGGGTCTGTCAAATGTTTTTCTCCATGGATATATTGTTGTTTTGTCTGGAGTGTTCCTCAGTATGGCTTTAAACCTTTCTATCTTCATGGAGGCCAAACCTGACCAAGTTACAGGTCAGATCTGTGGAGAGGCGACCCCGCTCACATTCAGAATACCTATTTGTCTTGGTATTTTTCAACTATAAAACCACCTGTGATTGAATAAATGTAAAGTAGAGCTGTTTAAAGCCACAGTGTGGAATATATCAGGCAGAGCAATGATATATCCATGGAAACAAGCAGGTGAAAGACCCCCGACTAAAAAGTTATACAATGTTATTTCTAATCAAGGATGTAAGACACTCATTTGGCTGTGGATTTGTGCCCACAGTATGACTCTGGCTCCATCTAGTGTTCACAAAGTTGAGTGCAGGTGAAACTCCCGTACTTGTGTGGTCATGCAGTGGATTTAAAAGTGCACTGTGGAACCTTTTGATTGGGGGTCCGTCACCTACTTGTTTCTCTGGATTTGTAGAATGTTCCACAGTGTGACATTAAACAGCTCTACTTAACATTTATTCAATTACAAGTGGTTTTATTCCTGAAAAATACCTAGAAAAACAGACATTCTGACTGTGAGCAGGGTCGCCTCCCCACAGATCTAACCAGTAAGTTGGTTAGTTACACAATGTACACTGCAAACTTCTCTGATCTCCCCAAGATTTTCAAACTTCTATCAGGTTCTTCATCTTGTTTTCAGATTTATTCTCTACTTCTGAATTGGTTGTAGAATCTTAAAAATTGTCGCATTTATTTCTTCCCTGACACAACTAGTCAGAAAACCTTAAATTTAGGCAATACATGTTTAAAAGAAGCTTCAATCTATTTCCAATAGTTTTCCCTGCAACACTTCACTTGTTTTTAGATTCAGTGATACAGATTTGCTTGATACAGACTGACTACGAACGACTATCATGTCAGACTGATTTAAGCACAAATATCTATAAATGAGCAGAATTTAAAGTATTTTATTTAGAATTTGTCATCTGAGAACTTATGATCAGCCCATGAACATTAATCATAAACTGATTTTTTCTCAAATTTAGCATCTATAAACTTATTTCAGCCCATGAACACTCACCAGAGACTGATTCATTCTAGTCTAAAGGGAGTTTATTTGAAGAGAACTTGTCCAGTAAAATGATCTTGGACACATCATTTCACTACTTTTAAGTCATTTTCTGATAGATTTAAGTGTTTGTGACCAAGCTTGTTTGCACTGTACCTTTAAAGTGGCTGTAGATACTTTTTTTCTGTGTAGTTGAGCAGCTTACGTCATCAAAATATACCTGCAGTTGTGGTTTGTTTCAGTCACACATGAATGATCTTGGTTTATTGGTCGATCTACATCTCCAAAGCTCAATGTGCCCTTTTCCACCTTGTGATGTCATGATGTGGTAGTTTTCAAGTTAACAGCTACATTTTACCTCAGTACAGATTGGAAATTCCAGGACTGAAACCATCAAATGATTCCAGTGAAGGTGTACGAAGTTTAAAAACACAGTGGAATAAAGTGTATTACCACAGGACATCACAAGGTGGAACAGAGTGTTTTCCTCTTCTTCTGCAAGATTAGTATGAATGAAACAAAACACACTGCAGGTCTGTTTGTGATGAGGAACATCATGATATGGTAGCTGTGAGCACCTAACATCTGATTTAAAAGTTGATATAATTAAAAGGACAAAACATTAAATACTGCACAATATCAGCTTTTTAGGGAAAAAAAATACAAAAAATGAGACAAACTAAATCATATCTGAAGAATCTCTGAATGGGACTAATTTTGACTTACTAATTGACTGGATGAATTCTAAAATACAATGTATATTGATGCCGTTTCATTGGCATGAACACCTTTTTTCCCTTTAACCTGCACAGACATATGAGCTCTTTGTGTAGCTCAGTGTTTTATGTGCATCATCCCTGATAAATAAACAAATAATCAGCAACTTTTGTCACTTGTAGCCTTGAAAAACCACAACTTTAACTCAAGTACTGTTACTGAAATATTCTCAACCCATTTATTTAAATTCTATTTTAAATAATTGGATTGATTTTGTTTATTTTCTATTCTATAGGTTTGTTTTCACTTGACTTTCCTGATTTGGGTGTTTTAAGGCTGGCAAGGTTAAACTGAGCTTTTATACCCACTGTATACCTTGGTTTTATTAATATTTTGTGTTGTTTTGAATGTGGTAATAAGCTGGTGATAACCTACTATGGTAGCCACAGCTGCCCTGGGGCAGACTGATGGAAGTGAGGCTGCCAGTCTGTGCCAACGACCCCTGCAACCACCACAAACACTCACACACACATTAACTAGGCAAGGTGGGTGAAGTGGCTTGCCTAGGGACACAACAGTTTTTGTGACTGGTGCCCCCCTGTGGCACCTGATTTTCCCAGTGTCTCCATCCAAGTCCTGACCAGGCCCTGCTGAGCTCCTCAGATCAGGCTTTGATAAGTCAGTATGGCCACAAAAATTCTTTAGCTCAAAGTCAATTTTTCGCTGGCCTAGGGCAGAATGATGGAAGCAACCATCAACCACCATCACTCACGCTCACCCTGCATTCATACTAGACAATGTCAGTAAAGTGTCAGTTTTACTACCAGCGCCCCACTGTGGCACCATATTTTCTAGCGGTGTCCCATTCAAGTACTAACCAGGCCTGGCCCTTCTGAGCTTGTGAGATCCTACAGGATCTATCCACAATATATTCTAAGATTAGTAGAGGTAGAAGTATTGTGCTATTGACTTACCCCAGAATACCACATGGCAGCATGAACCCCAGAACCACCGTCGTGATCATGAAGTGAGCGAATCTGGACGTGACCGGATACTGCTCCAGACACAGCAACCTCTCCTCGTCAAACACCGACGGCAACAGTCCACATAGGCAGAACAAAAAGGTCAAACTCCACACCGCTATCCCCATCGCCGCAGCAACCCGGACCGTACGCACTCGCCGGCTGCTCAACGGGTACACGATGGCCAGGCAGCGGTCCAGCGCGATCAGGCACAGGAACATGACGCTGGCGTACACGTTGACGTAAAACACGTAGCCCACCAGTTCACACGTGAGCTGCCCGTACGGCCACCGGTGACCGCCACGCAGGTACAGAATCCAAAGAGGTAGCGTTAAAAGTTGAAGCAAGTCTGATAAAAGTAAGTTGAGGATGTAGACAAGCTGGCAACCTCCTCCACCCGATCGACCAAGATGGTAGAGTCCCCATAAGGACAGAAGGTTGCTGGGCAGGCCGATGGAGAAGATGAGGCTGTAGATGCAGGTTAAGCCAAAGCAGTCTGTGTCCAGAGGGAGGTTGCAGGTCCCGTTGGACATGTTGGCCGAATGGGTTGCATTGAAAAGATCTGACTCTGTGGAATTCATTTGAGACGGTCAGGTAGTGCCACGTCGGTATGCATGGTCTTGCAAAATGGCTGGAGATGTGATTGGAGGTTCGAGGGGCTTGAAGTTATCCTGGATCCATTGGGAGACTGAAGTATCTGAAAAAAAAAAAAAAACCCAACAGGAATATTGAAATGTTCTGGCAAATAATGCGAGTATGTGGGTTAACAGCAAAGGCAGAACAAAGGCAGAACCCTGTAACATCATGTTTGATCAAAAATTAATTATTGTCATTTAGGGTATTTGAGACCTCCTTTATCATGGGAATAAATATTGTGAAAAATATTGAGCTCAAAATTGCTCTTTGACCCTTATTTGGCAGTTCCTGTACTCTGCCTTTGTATCATAAAACAAGGAGCGTGCAAAGGTAAAAGGCATTGACAGTGTATGTTTTGTTTGTGATTTAGTTAATACATATATTTTATTTTAAAATCAAACCTCACCTTGCATTCCTCTTTTTGGTGTGGCCTTGGCACAGGGTCTTAACACATTAAAGAAATATACCTTTGTTTTCAGTTATACTTAAATTATCTTTAATGTGAAAGTATCTTGTGTATTTTTTAATGCTGTACACACTATACTGCAAAGTAACTTATCTGTCAAACTGTTTAACTGTGTAAGTGTCGCTGCACTGTCCTGATCAGCACTAAAGAGCAAACCCAAAGGTCGTCTATAGAATTTAAAATAAACATCTCGACTTCATGACTAGACCTTGGTCTGTTGTTCTTAGAATGGATGGAAGTGCAGCACAGATCTGCAAATAATGATACTGCCCTTTGCTTTTTCATGACTCCTTATTTTTGGCAGATGATATAAAGGTACAGTAACTGCCAAATAAGGGTCAGTGGTCATTTTTCTCAGTTTCACACTCTGGAGAGTTAAAGAGATAGTTTGGGTTTTTTTACATAAATCTGTGGACTCAGCCCTCTACTCCCCCAGCCCTATTTTTCTCAAAATAAAACTCAAAGTCAAGTCATTTTTATTTTTATACCACATTTAAAGGGCTTATTAAGAGTTATTTCTATTTCAGAGTTGTTTTGTTGTCATTATATCCATTTACCATTATTACACTGTGGATAGCACATTGTGCTCATCTTGTATGTAACAAATGTATCTCTCTTTTGAACACACCGTCGGGGTTAAGTCAGTCTTTATGCACCACACTGTGACGGGGATGACATACAAATTCATGTCAAAACCCCCAAACTATCCCTTTAAGGTCTTTTGCTTTTGTAGGGCAGAGCATGATGAAACTAACCAACAATTTGCACTTAAAGGTCCAGTATTACTCTGCTGTCTAATCTATGTTTTAATGGTGTTTCCTCATCACAAACATAACTGGAGTTGTGTTTTCTTTTATTCACACCTGTTTAATGCACAAAACCTGCAGATTTAGACTGAGTTCTGCTCTCAAACAGGAAAAAGCCACTCTGTTCAACCTTGTGATGTCATGTGGTAATACAGGAAGTGCTTTAAACTCCATACATCTTCTCTTACATGTGTGAATGGAACACAACACCAGCTCTGTTTCTGAGACGGTACCAGCATTCCAACAAGAACCCATTTTGCGTCATATCGGTCTTTTTAAAATGTACCTGGCTGCACCATTTCTTTAATTTAATTTATGGCTTCAAAGTTACAAACTGTGTCTCTAAATTTGATACAAAATTATATATTATAATAACAAAGAGTAAAATTGGTAAATTCTAAATAATTGCATATTATTTAGGTGCATATTATTCATTATGATTATTACATTATTTATTGGTGCAGAGTTGGCCAGAAATGTTGTGTTATATTTCATAATGATCCCAAATGGACTGCAAATTAAATTAGTGACACTAAAATCTAGACAAGTTAACATGAATTGAATAAAAAAAGTTTGATCATAATCATAATTGATCTCTACCAATTAAACACTTTAAAAATATGAAAGTACATCTTGCTACATTTAAAGGTGCGTTGTGTAACTTTTCCGGTGCAGGGTCCGTCAAATGCCTTTATTCGTGGCAATGCTATTGCTTTGTCTGGAATGTTTCACAGTATGGCATTAAAGTTTTCTATCTTCATGGGTCAGATCTGTGCAGAGGCGACCCTGCTCACAGTCAGAACGCTTGTTTTTCTAGATATTTTTGAGCTATAAAACCAGCTGTTTAATGTCACACTGCGAAACATTAAAGGCAAAGTAATGACGTATCCATAGAAACAAGCAGGTGATGGAACCTGATCAAAAAGTTACAGAGTGCACGGTTAAGATAAGAAAAACAACAATTCTGCGCTTAAAACTCGAGACAAAATCAGATGTTGCTTGAATTAAGGAAAACATATTCCATTTGTAGAATTTTACTTAATAAATGTTTAAATTTAAGTCATTTTAACTTACCTAGATGTTGTTTTTTGCAGCATACATGGAAAATTCACTTACCCTCCTAAGTAGTTTTTCAGAACACCAAATCCCACTCGGACCCTCTCCCCCACGTCTCTGACCGAGGCTGGGAACACTGTGTCTGGCTGGTTCCTTGTCAGTTCTCTGATCGTTTCCTCCACAGGAAGTCCACTTCTTTAGCTTTAAAGGCAACATCCTGAGAGGTGCACCGCCCTCCTGACCCCCGCTCTGCAGTCTCACACACTGTCAGAGTGGACTAATGCTGCCGCTGCAGAGGACACGTTTGACCCTTTGACTGCTCCCTCATGTGAAGCTGCCAAAAAAATATGAAAATTGTGTTGTGTTCCATGGATAAGTCATTCCTCTGCTTAGAATGTTCTGCAATATGGCATCAAACACTTCTACCTTACATTTACTCAATCACAGGTGGTTTTATAGCTCAAAAATGCCTAGAAAAACGGATTCTAACTGTGAGTGAGGTCGCCTCTTCACAAATCTGACCTGTAACTTGGTCTGGTTTGGTCTCCGTGAAGATAAAATAGTTCCATACTGTGGAACAGTCCAGACAAGCAAGAACATCTCCATGACGAAATACATTTGATGGACCCTGAACCAGAAAACTTACAGAATGCACCTTAAACAATGTTTGTTTCCTGAAGTTGTGTTGTTTTGTGTTTTGTTTCATTCATGTTTAACACACAAACCCTGCAGATTTAAGTTCTTCTCTCAAACAGTAAACACTCTGTTCCACCTTGTGATGTCTCGTGGTAATACAGGAAGTCACCCACTGAGTTTTAAAATCCAAACACCTTCACTAGAATCATTTGGCAAATTAACTTGAAAAACTACCACTTCATGACATCGCGAGGTGGAACAGAGGATTTAGAGCTTTGGAACTGTAGATTACTGACTAATGATGCAGGTGAAACATGTGAATGAAACAAAACAAAGCTCCAGGTCTGTTTTTTTGAAGGCTTAAAAGTGCACTGTGGAGGGTCTGTCACCTTGTCTCCATGTTACTGCATTGTCTGGAATGTTCCACAGTATAGATCAAACCTATCTGTCATAAGAAAGACAAGCAGGTGACAGCACCGCCCTACATTATATTTCAGATCTGTGGAGAGTCTCTCCTATTCACAGAAAGATTTATTGTGTTTTTGAACAATAGAAACGGCCATAATGAATAAATGCTATATGAATATGCTACACCATGGAGCATTCCAGGCCAAGCAATAACATCTCCATGGAAACAAGCGTGCGGCAGACCCTCCAGCAGAAAAGTTGCACGGTGCAACTTTAAAGTGAAAGACAACTTCAACATAAAATTATCCAGGGTTTGATTCCCCGTCTCCCTGAAGCTATTTCAGGGATGAGTTTTAGCACCTTTGCCAAGCAGTGACTCACGGGAGGAGAGAAACAACATCAACAGTGTGATGTGTCAGTGTGAACTGGTCCCCTGCCAACACCTGTGAGCAAAACAAGAGGAAAGGTAGTTTATTGTGGCATGGATTGTGGCATGTTTTTGTTTTATAGCAAAGTGCAGAGGGGGCAGGGGCATATTAGCCATCTCTGAGCCCCCCTAAAGTTTTCTTATCAATGTCCTGTTTGATCCACTCATTTGAATGCACTCCTAATTTGGTACAATTCCAACTCCATTCCACATATCCAGTGAGAACACTCCAGTACTCAACCAAATCCAATCCACGTTTTCCATTTCACCCTGTGTTTTTCCCCAGCCATTCTGTATGTCTGCGTTATCCAGCTGAACAAAGTGCTGAAGGAGGCCAGGGACTTTTGGACTTAATTAAGTTTGATTCATTAAGAACTAAGGATTTGGATTATAACTGGCTCCAAGCAGCGAGTCCTGTGCACCGTCAGGCTGAAATGTGTCCACACAGAGGGGAGGGGAGCAGTCAGCTGTGGTGAGTATACTGTACGCTCACACAGCAAGGCCAGGGAGGAGCGAAGACGAGGCAAACATTTATTAAGTTTAAGCTGCAGTTTGTTGTAGCCTAAATAGATTTACAACACTTTTCAGAAGAGTTGAAGGTTCGATATCATACAAAATTGACTCTTGTGAGCTTTAAGCCAAGTTAGAATGTCACCTCTTCAAAAAACAGACCTAAAAACAAATTCTCTGTTCCAACTTGTGATATCATGAAGCGGTAGTTTTCATAGTAACAGCTCCTTCTACCTTCAAATTCAGAAGAGACTGGCAATTCCAGGGCTGAAATGATCCAAATTATTCTAGCGAAAGTGTAAGGACTTTAAAAACACCTAGGTTTGCGTTAATTTCTTGGCAATTCCACATCAGACGTGTTGATCAAAAAACGTAATGCAAATAAAATAATGTGTTATGCTTGCAGATACCACCTCAACTTTCTCTAACTACACCTCCATGTTCAACTTTGGGATCTGGGAGAAACTGTTCGGAAGCAACGACCTTCCTCCTTCTCCTGAAAGTCGTGCCAAAGAATTCATAAACCAACTGAATATTAACGCATCAGAATACATTATCCTTTTCAATCAGCATCACCAGAAGATGCTCCAAAGTGTCCAAAACTATAGAAGAATGAGTGAAAGGATAAAACAACATCAGTACACCCTCAAAGCCTGTTTAGGATTCAGCGTACTTCTTGGAGTACTTACAGCTATCCTTGCAGTTGCCGTGTTTTTACACCCAAAACATCATAAATCTCTTCAGTTATATTTATATTTTTATAGCGGAATATCTGATGAGATGCAAGGACAACCCATCCCCATTGATCTGACCATGTTGCTTATATTAGCTGCTCCTTCTCTAGTTTTCTTTGTAATAACAGAGATAGAAAGACTTCAAATCGTCCACACTGTGAACTTGTCCATCCGAGACTTCAGGAAGAAAGTCTCGCTGCTGAACGTTAAGCTGGAGAAGGTGAAGAGCGTGTGCGAGGAGCTGCGGAGAAGGTCCTGGTCCGTTCTCGGAGGTCCGGACAAAGTGAACCTCATGAGGCTGGAGCAGAGCGTTCTGGAGATGTTCGTCCTCACAGAAGGTCTCAGAACGTCGGCTTCTGCGGACTCGCTCACGCAGCTCTACGAGGAGTACAGCAAGACCTTCTCCGAGCTCGACAAGATGAAGGTTCAACTGAGCTGCTACACCGGACCGGGCATAATACTGGAATCGCAGTGTGCACAATGAAGAATGATGGACTACGCTTTTAAAGATCTTGTACATGGGTGACAGTAACTCAGGGTAGAGGACCAAGAATTAGCTGAGTAGTGCTTTGCTACGATGTAAACACTTCACCGGAGGAAGTCTCTGCGTGCATAAAAGGAAGTGGCTAAGGCTAATGCTCATGCTAACCTAATCTAAATCTTAAAATAGAACACAAAACAACATAAAAAAACAAACCAAAAAAATCTAATGAGAAGTAAGGATGTAGCAGTAACAGAAATATTGTGATATTGTATCGTTCAAGTTTTCACAGTAATATCATGGTCACAGGGATCAGATAGGGATGGGACAATAAACGCTTAACCGGATAAACAGGGTAAACAATTGGGCAGAGCATTGCCATGAGTCTGACGATAAATCATGATCTGCATGTCACGATTCAATATATCACGATGCTTTACAATACTAAAACATGGCACAATATATGTGATTTATCAATTATTACTTCTATTAATACAGTCAACTGCACCTTCATGACAAAACAAATGTATGAAATATAATTTATAAGCATGTTCATGAATTCATCAGAAAAGTAAATGTAACTAAAGATTTTTTTGTGAAAAATCAAATTTTAAATATAGATCCAGATGCATTTTGAATTGATTTGAGAATTGTCCAATGAAGTATCATGATATGATAGTGTCCCCTATTACTTTTTAAATAATGGTGATAATCTGCAACAAAGAAAATTGTCATTTTATCACCACAATCCATCCATTTTCTTCCCCTTTATCCGGGTTGGGTCATGGTGGCAGCAGTAGTCTGAGCAGGGAGGCCCAAACTTCTCGCGCTACAAACACTTTCTTCAGCTCTTCCAGGGGAGCCCCAAGGTGTTCTCCCAAGCCAGCCCCGAGATATAGTCCCTCCTGCATGTCCAGGAGGCATTGGGAACAGATGTTGTTAAAGCACTTCTTTTGCAAAGTGAGTATGAAACACAAACATTAAATGAGCCCTTCTTCAGTTCTGTTAGCATTTCTACAATATCACAAAATCGTGCCGTGTGATTTATATATCGTTACATGACAGGTCCGTTGTCTTTCTGACCAAGATCATTCAGATTGTAGCACTATTTTACCATCAGCAGTTCATTTTCATGTCAGTGAGCATTAGCGTCGAGACACAGAGACCTACTTTTATACACACTGAAGTGTTAACACAGTAGCAAAGGTCTGAACACACAGTTTTTTGAGAAAAGTGGAACTGGTGAGGCCTCTCCGTGAATGTGGCCTATCACTTGAGCGGTCAGGTTGGCAGTGTGATTCCAGTTCCCATAGATGAATGCTGTTATTGTGTCCTTGGGCAAGATACTTAGCCCACGTCGTTCCCAGTGTATGTGTGCAGTGGTGTGTGTGAGTGAATGGGTGAGTGGTTTCTTGTTGTAAAGTTGTTTGTGCGCTTCAAAGGTGGAAAAACACTGTGTAAAAATGTAATGTTTTGTATCTTCTAGAAAAATGGTATTTACTAAAAACTAAACATTTCACTCATTTCACCAATTCACAGTAAACAGAATTAAACTCAAATTATAATTATACTCAAAATTAAAAGGGCCCATATTACACTGTTTTGTGATTTTATAAAGTTATAATGGAGTTAAGTTTTGTTTCGTTCACACTTTGACCCACACACACTCCATCATTACTGAACAAATGGTAGAAGGTGAAAAAAGGCATTTTACATTTTAGACAAACTAACTAACTAAACTAGATAAACTGTGTGAATGAAATAAAACACAACTCCAGGTCTTTTATTATTATAACATGGCTTAAAGGTCAAGAGTCCATTTTGTGTAATATAAAATGTATTATCTGTCTCGTCATTTTACTTCCCGTTTGAACTTCGCAGCAGATACAACATCCACAGAGATAATTTCATACCATATTAACAAGGGACTAAACATAAATGAACAAATAAATGACAAAATAGGTATGATGATGAAACTAATTAAGATAGGTAAAAACACTTTTTAAATGACAAATGCCTGGACTGCTTGTATTTTGGTTGGAATTTTCCATGTTGATGACACAGGCAGAGGGATTTTGTTTCAAAATTCACCAAGTACTTCTTGTATTTTTGCACTTTTCTTCTCAATGTTTTTCTACTAACAATACTTTACTCAAGGGTCTCCAACGTGTACCTCAGGAGTAGCTTATTTTCTTATTTCTTATTTTATTGGAGCAGTAACAACATCACTTTTAGAGCTTTAAAAAGCAAAATGAAATCAGTTCACCTCTGCACTAGGGCTGCACGATATATC
>KN491495.1:2779-16747 GCA_000787155.1 Scartelaos histophorus | reverse complement strand
ATTATTATTATTTTTTTTTTATTATTACTATTATTTATTATTTTATTTTTTCTATTGTATTTTAGTGAACGCTCCATGGTAACTAAAGCATTTACTTTGGCGGCCTCTACTGGATCAACATAGAACTACAGGTGAGAATTTGCGATCACCTGATGGAAACCCGTCAAGATGCATTCCTTTCTCATTTAGAGGCCTTACAACGTTTTAAATAGCTTTTTACTTTAGACTATAAGCGATATGGACGCAATTACGGGACCATTTATCTTGAATGTTGTTGAACGCTAGCATACGGGCTAGCATACTTGTCTAGCAGCCTCCGCAGTGAAGGTGCCCTGCTAATAAAATGGACTGCAGAGTTTAAATGATGAACCAAGGCACGGTAGGTTCCTAAAAACATTAACCTGTAGGCCTGATGTATTTGCAGTGACAGTGTGCTTCCGTCTTGTTGTCAAAATGTTAAATAATGCGTTTATTTGTCTGAACAGTGATCATAATGAGGAGTCGCAGTAACTCGGGAGTACGACTTGATGGTTATGCCAGGCTGGTCCATGAGACGATCCTGTGCCATCAGGTTGGTTCAATATGTCCACGAAAGACATTATTTCCCCTTCCAAAGCCATTTTATTCAAAGTATTTGTAGCACAGGTTAAGTTCATAGTGTCACTGGCTAATTTGGCTGTGCTCCATAGTGGATAAACGGGTTTGACAAATGTTTTTGCCAACACTGTGCTAAAATAAAGCAATCTGGGAAGTCATTTGAACGTGCCAGAACTAGCAATGACATGTTGGCTAATAATGAAGGTTTTCATTTTATATACATATGAGTAGGCAATTAAGTAATGTGCAAATAGGAATAATTAAGGTACTATAACTGTACTTTTTTAATAATTTCACTTACAATAGTATTAAACGTTTTAAATACTTGATATACAACACGTTTTATTTATTTAATTCATTTTATTATTTATTTTCATTTCTGTTAAAGTATTATTATTTGGTGTTAATACCTAATCTTGTATTGATGACCCTCTCTCAATTCACACAGACACCTTTTACACACCAGTTGCAGATACTAATCTATTTCTTCTATGGACACACAACACTGCTGTGTTTACGGATTCAACTAGCATTAACTGTTTGTGAACAGATAAAGAAAAGTTTGGGGCAAAGGTCAAAAAACAGCCATGTCTGTTACCACCAGTTATTTGAGTTTATATCAGCTGCTGTCTACTCTAAGTATAAACTAGGAATCTAATGTCAGCAATGTAGCGCTTCAGATCATGCAGTTATAGAGTTTCCATAAGACTATTGCTATACATATAGTGGTAGGCTTGGGTTTAGCCTTGCTTTGAGTGTGTGCAGTGTAGTTATGAGCTAGCTACTTTATAACTGTGCAATATGTGCTCCAAATGGGACTATACTAGGTTAGTAATTTTGTTTGTGATTGATTAATAATAATTGGATAAATTAGATCTTATTAACAAAATCATGTCTGAATTAAAAAGTCTAATTATTATTATTTTTTTTATTTAAGTAATATGACATATATACAAATTATTAGCTTGATGTTTAATACTCTTCAGGCACTACAGACATTGTGTAACATTCTTGACAAATGAAACACCAAAATGCTACTCTTAACAATATTATTCTAAACCCCAACATTATTGATACATTTAATTACACATACTGCACATTCTCTCAAGACGCTGAAAAAATTACGTGATATTTTCAGAACCCAGTGACCGGCCTGCTTCCTGCCAGTTCTCAGAAGAAAGATGCCTGGGTGCGAGACAATGTGTACAGCGTCCTGTCTGTGTGGGCGCTGGGAATGGCCTATCGTAAAAACGCTGACCGCGACGAGGACAAGGCCAAAGCGTATGAGCTGGAGCAGGTGAGGCCACTGTATAAGAAGAGTGTGTTTGCGCTTGACATGTGCGCTCAGTATTTGACTGTACTATGAGTGCAGCTGTGTGGGTTTCATTCAAGGGTCAGATTCTGACAAACTCACATTACTATCACAGTTTTTTGTATGTTTTTCAGATTTTTTTTTTCTTAATATTTTTTTATTTTATTCTCTGGTAACACTTTATAATAAGGCATTCCAGCTAATCATTTGCAAATGTTTTAATTAGTCATTTACTAAAAAATACACATATGTCATTGTTCCTGTACATGAGTTTTTAGTAATTAAAAAAAAACCATTTGTTGTAGATATTCCTAATTAAACATTTATGAATGTTTTATATTTTAGTAATAATACTTTTTGTTTCGTCCATGCTTGTAAATGATTAGTTAATGTTTAATACGAAGATTTGCAGATAGGCCGTATTATAAAGTGTTACCTATTCTCTATATATACACATTATAACACACCTTTTAATTGTTTCATCTGCATATAATAAATTCATAATAAAAATAGATTAAATGATTTCACATGTTGAATTACACAAGAGTATGTATCTGTTGCTATCAACATTTTAAAAAGTATAAAAAACATTTAAAGAGTTTAAATATCTAACATAACTCCAATTATGAATGCATTGTTACCTTTAGTATTTGTCATTTATTTGACAGAGTGTGGTGAAGCTGATGCAAGGTCTCCTTCAGTGCATGATGCGACAGGTAAGACTCGCAAGAAATGTCCTGTCTTTGTGACATTAGTCTTTGGCTGTTATCTGGTGTGTTTACATTCCTGTTTTATACTGTATGTCTGTGTAATAACATGGACTGTCCAAATCAAATAAAACTTTAATAAAAATAGATAAGCACAGCAAACTGTATACTGTTTACATTTCTATTGGCCTAAAGTTATTTTGACTTATTTAAAGGTCTTTAAAACAAACATAGATAGCTGCTCATAGCTGATGTTTAGGCAAAGACAAACACATGATAAGATAGTAATACTGCTTTGGGTAAAATGTGTAATATTAACAAAACAAAATAATGCACATGACATATTTAGACCTAAAATGATAATAATATACCATTAGTAAGGCCTTAAATTATTATTAAATTTAATTAAATTAAATTAAATTTGGAGATAGGTTGGGAATATGTTTAGAAATAGTTTTGTGGTTTTGCTCTCCTAATTATTAAAGGTACAGTGTGTAACTTTCCCGACGTGGCCTGTCACCTGTATAATTCCATGAAAATAAAGGGTTAAAAGGGTTATGAAAGTAAAGAGTCAAAAACAAACTTCAGAAAGTTCTCCATAGTTACAGTTATGTTAAGTTAGTTTTTATTTAATTCTATTTCTTGACAAAAAAGGACATATTGTGGCTTTCAATGAATTGTGTTTTGCCAGTGTATCCTTGGAGAGCACTTTAATATGTAGGGCACAGACCTATCAAGTTTCTCTCCTATAATCCTGTTAGTAATGGTCTGTGCAGCTAAACTATGCTCCACTCTGCCCTCAGGTGGCCAAAGTGGAGAAGTTCAAACAGACACAAAGCACAAAGGACTGTCTTCATGCCAAATACGACACTCCCACCTGCGCCACGGTGGTGGGCGATGACCAGTGGGGGCATCTCCAGGTCGATGCCACCTCCATCTACCTGCTCACTCTGGCCCAGATGACCGCCTCAGGTACAGGGCTTAGGGGCAGTTAAGTGTAAAGAAAATAGCTTCATTTTATGCTTACAGATAAAATACTGTTCATAAGATTTTGTGCATTATTTAAAGTTTTGTTCTTTAACTTTAAATTATGAATCAGATGTTACGTCCTCTGTCTATACTTGTCCACAGCCCCAACAAATGTAGCTAAAGCCACGGTGTCGTTTTTTTAGGTCTTCGCATCATTTCCAACCTGGATGAAGTAGCTTTTATTCAAAACCTCGTCTTCTACATTGAGGCTGCTTATAAAGTCGCAGTAAGCACTCAAACACAATCTAAAATAGGTAATACATTTTAACATATGTAAAACAGTATTTTTTCTTTCTTTTAGGACTTTGGGATGTGGGAACGTGGGGACAAAACTAATCAAGGCATTGCTGAGCTGAATGCCAGTTCTGTGGGAATGGCCAAGGTAAGGATTGGCTCAGGTTGAAGTAGTTTTATGTAAAGAAAGACACACAATGGCTGTATTCATATTGCACAGGGACATTTAGATAAGACACATACCTCTACTTCATAGCCACCCCATAGTATCAGTGAGAGAGAGTGAGAAATTGCAAGAAATAAAAGGAAAAGATAATAATTAAGTAAACCTCATATTAAATAAAACAAAAAATGGCTCATCTACATTATATATACCCTATAATATCAGAAAATGTTGCTTATATTAGTAAGAAATAAGGAGCAAAGACAGAAAATCAAACCAGTTATCATTTACAAACCATTCTGACTAACCTTTCCTTAGCCTTAACCTTATACTGTATTTTAACAATGTCTGCCTGCATTTTTTAAATTATATATTTAGTTGAGTTACATTTCTTTCCTGTTTCAGATCATGTTAACTGTTTTGATTTATTGCTTAATTTTTTCTAGTATTATTAACAGTATTATTTTTTATTATTTTGTGTCTGTTTATTCCTCAGGCAGCTCTTGAGGCCATAGATGAGCTGGATCTCTTTGGTGCACACGGAGGACCCAAGTCCGTGATCCATGTTTTACCCGATGAAGTCGAACACTGCCAGGTAAACGGGACTAAACCAGGACCAAACCTGGACTAAACTAAATGAACACTAAACCAGCACTAAACCAGCACTAAACCAGCACTAAACCACAACCAAACAAGGACTAAACTAGAACTTAAAGCAGAACCATACCAGGTCTAACCTAAACCAGTACTAAATCAGAACTAAACCAAGACTAAACCAGGACTAAACCAGAGCTATACCAGAACCTAAACCAGAACCTTACCAGGGCTAACATAAACCTGGACTAAATCAGAACCAAACCAAGCCTAAACCAGAACCAAACCAGGAATTGAAGCAGCACCATACCAGGACTAACCTAAACCAGGACTAAATCAGAACTAAACTAAGACTAAACCAGGACTTAAACCAGAGCCAAACCAGGACTAAAAGCAGACCCAATCCAGGACTGAACTAAAGCAGGACTAACCCGGAAACCAAACCAGGACTTAAACCACAACCATACCAGGACTAGCCTAAATCAGGACTAAATCAGAACTAAATCAGGACTTAAACCAGAACCAAACCAGGACTATACCAGAACAAAACCAGGATATACTAAAACAATATGAAGGCATCATGCAGACTAAACTTGAAAAAAATCAAGACTGGACTAGGACAAAAGTGGGATTAAATCATGATAAACTAGAGGCTAGATCTAAACCTGGACTTAAACCAGAACCAAACGTTGACTGACCAACTGAACAGGATCCTCGTCAGAACTGAAGGAAGAAGATATCAGGACAAAACCCAACACTAAAGAGGATTTTGTTTACAGTTTCTCATCACAGTCTAATTTTAATTATTTTTATCCCAGTCCATTTTGTGCTCCATGCTGCCGAGAGCCTCACCTTCTAAGGAGATCGACGCTGGGCTTTTGTCGGTCATTTCTTTTCCTGCTTTTGCTGTTGAAAACGCAGAGCTCGTGTCTATTACCAAGTCAGAGATCATAAACAAATTACAGGTAACTAAAACAATGTAATGACTGTGTATTTCAATTTAAAGTGTAACTAATATGTGTTTTTTTTCTCATAGGGACGTTATGGCTGTTGTAGATTTATCAGAGATGGATATCGCTGTCCCAAAGAGGTAGTAATCAACTTAAAAATGGAACAAAATGTCAAAATTACATCATAACCAGGCATGAAGTGTATTATATGTCAGTGCCAAGCCACAGTTGTGTTGGAAAGTTATCTACCACATATTTTATTGTTTAATATTGTGTGACAAATAGCTTATTACGTTATTCTGATAATTATGTATCTTATCGTTTAAAATGACGTGAGCTATAACTGCATTAACACACAGTTCATAATACAATGAGATATTAAGACCTAATATTGTTTTGTCCAGGATGCCACGCGGCTGCACTATGACCCAGCGGAGCTCAAACTGTTTGAGAACATCGAATGTGAGTGGCCTCTTTTCTGGACCTACCTGATCCTGGACGGGGTTTTTTCTGGAGACCTTGGACAGGTAATATATTGGCTTTAAAAATCTATTTATGTTGTGTTTGTGAATTCAGCTAAATATTTATGATAATTTGTATTGTAGGTGGAGGAATATAGAGAAGCTTTAGAGGGTATTTTGATCAGACAGAAGAACGGCATCAAACTGCTGCCTGAGCTGTACTCGGTGCCACATGACAAGGTAATCTGTGTGTAAAAATAGATGAGGAGAGCACTTCAATGGGCTGCTAATTTAATCTGAAAATAGAGGCTGCTAACAGCTCAAGTGCAAATGGCATTAATCAATGTCAAATAAGATGTAGTAGTTTAGATTTGCCTCCACATTTAATTTTAAACCAGTGCCATCCCACTCATTTCAAACTCTCAGAAATAATGGTGTGAATATTGGACACCTGCTTGTTTCCTTTGAGATTGATACATTTGAACTGTGGAACATTCTTGGCAAAGCAACCAATGACGTCTGCATGGTGATAACAGGTGACGGACACTCTAGAACTGTTATATACTGATATCAGTGGGCTTCAGAATCAAAAATGTGGAGATGTCACACTATCGGAGAACAAGAGCCAGTTCCTGAATGATTAAATTGTATTTTGCCATGAAATATTAAAATGATAAATGCACACATGTTGAACTTGATCATTTGTATTAGTAAGTACACCTAAAAACTAACTGAATTACAACATAAAGCTGCTTTTTCATTATATAAATTTTATCTACCCCCATCTATATTAAATATTATAGGCCTATGTTGTTTTATCAAATTTTTGTTTTCAGGTGGAGGAGGAGTACAGAAACCCTCACACAGTGGACCGTGTTTATCTGGGGCAGCTTCCTCACATGTGGGGCCAGTCCCTCTACATCGTGGGCTCTCTGCTGGCCGAGGTACAACAACACTGACAGTCAACTAAATCATTCACAGTGTAAAATATGTTTCAACTATGAAAGGGAACTTTCTGCTTCCTGTCAAATAAAACAGTTTATCTTATTGTATTATTATACAGTGTAATATTATCACTTTTATTTAGGGTTTCTTGGCTCCAGGAGAGATTGATCCCCTTAACAGGAGATTCTCCACAAACGTGAAACCAGATGTTGTTGTACAAGGTAACTGTTACCCAAAAGTGTGAGTGGATTAGATTGGTATTAGTACATGGTAGTTATTTGGGAATATCTTAATATCAAAATTATTACCGTAATTATAATTTAGCACCATATTTATTACTTATTACATATAGTGAACTGTGATTAAATGCTTAATGTAGTTATTTCTTTTAAATTGAGTCTAATTTGTTGTAGGTGTTTAAGTTGTTTCAATGTACAGCATTTTGTATCAGTGTATAATATACACTGATACAAAATGATGAATTTAAGACACATATTTTTAATTTAAATATTTAAATTAAAAATATGTGTCTTCTGTGGTTGTTGCTTAAGTGTTTAGCATAAAGCATAAACATAAGCACAAGCATACACTAGAACACAAGCATATATATTAGCATGTATATTTAAATGAAAGCACTTCTCTTTTGTGTTTTTCCCTGGTACAGTTTGTGTTTTGGCCGAGTCGGAGGAGATCCAGGAGCTGCTCAGTGACCTCGGGTTCACAGTTCAGAAGATGTCGGACGTTCAACCGATTCGGGTTCTACCTGCACGAATCCTCAGTCACATCTACGTCCGCCTTGGTAAAGAAAATTATGTACATTAAGATCTATGTGAAGAATAGTTAAAGACATTGGAATAAACATACAGATTGTCCTTAATAGGGATGTAACAAGAACCAAAATATTGTGATATCATCAAAGGTCAATCACCAATATCATGGACCATTACAGTGTATCAAATTACAACCCTCTTTGCTTATATTCATTGTTATAGAGCAGCATGAACTAGAAAAACTGAGCGACCATGATCTTGTACTCCATTTCAGTGCAGACTACATGAAAAAATATCTTAAAAGAGGAGCATATTCACAATTTTGTCACCACAAAATATAATATTAAATATTGTGCTATGAGATGCATATCGTGAAAAGATTGTATTGTATGAAATTTGGATATCGTTACATCTCTAGTCTGTAATACAGATTACCAGAGCCCAACATATTCTATTTTTACTATTCATTATATAAATTTTATTATGAATAGTAACAACTGGATTTACCAACTCAAAATACATTCCGATAGTTGGGCTTAAATTTCAGAACAAGTTCTACTATTATATTTCTGTTTCAACAGTTGTTCTTACTATTTTGTATCCAAACACAGTTTTCTTTCTCTGTTTAAAATATGTTTGACAAAGTTGACCAGGTTCAATGATTAAATGTTGTGCAACAGAAGAGCAACAGAAGAGTTAAATCATTACCTTTTTTTTCTAAATAACACAGGCTTTAATCCTGTGCACATTTGGTTGTGCATAATAAGAAACACCCAAACTATCTTATTAAAACCCATTCATAAATAAATAAGTAAAACATTTTTGCATCCTTAATTCTTAGTATTATTGTCTTTATTTTCAGGATACAATAAGAAGCTGAATTTAAGTGGGAGGCCGTACAGACACATCGGAGTTTTGGGAACATCCAAGTTTTACGAAATCAGAGACCGGTCTTATATATTCACTCCACAGGTACATATTATTTATTTACTTAATTATTTACTTACCTACGTAAAAGGTGCCTCTAATGCCATTCTCTCTCTCATAATTAGTTTTTGGATCAGCACCATTTCTACCTGGCTCTGGATAATCAAATGATCGTTGAAATGTTACGGACAGAAGTGTCGTATTTGTCGTCGTGTTGGAGGATGACAGGACGCCCCACGCTCACCTTCCCCATCACACGCAGCATGTTAGGTACAACTTTATTTTACTTATTATACAGTTTGTAATATATAATTTCTGTGCATAATTAGTCTTTTATTGAGGTGGTCTATCAAAACATTCACATTATTACTGTTAATGACATATTTGGATTTTATTCTTTTACTGGTGTCACTGTGAAACATTTCAGGCAAAACAATGTTCAGTGTTTAGAAGAAGGTTGTGAAAAGGTTAGTTAATATGTGCCGTAAAAGGTTCCACCTCTTGAGTTCTGATTTTAGAAACGTTATCATCAACATAACGGTACCAATGTGTGGGTGGAGTGCCTGGATATGAGGCCAGGGCACTCTGTTCAAATTGTTCCATGTATAAGTTTGCAATGATGGGAGAGACCGGTGAGCCCATAGCACAGCCGTGGATTTGCCTGTAGAATTTCCCTCTCAGGCAGATATAAGACTGTGTTATTCCAGCATTCCAACCAGAACTGAAGAAGCAGCTTGGATGAGCTGCGAAATGCGTTAGACCAAATAACTTTTGTCCAGTTGACAAATTTATTTTCCTTTTGCCAATTGGTTGAGTACCAGTAGTCAGATCCACTGGTCCACAGATTAGCAGTGCGACTCCAAACGTGTGTGTGAATGGGTGTGTGAAGCGCTATGAGTGCCTAGAGATGGAAAAGCACTATATAAAAATGTGTCCATTTATCATACATCACCATTTAATTGCACATTTATTACAGCTTTTACTTATTTATTAGGGAGAATGCGCATACATTTACACTTGCTGTGGAATATATCTATTATGTATATTGTGTACATTATGTGTTCCATTTAAACGTTGAAACGTCTACTTATCTCTAACAGTTGACGATGGAGAAGCCATAGATCCGTGTATCATCACAACTCTGCGTAAACTACAGGATGGATACTTCGTTGGAACAAGGTCTGTTTTGACTCAAATATATTTTTCTTAAAAGTCAAGTTCAGGTTTTCACTCTTATTACCACCTCCATAATAAAACAGACTTCCACAAAATGATAAAGTAGCCTTATTATTGTGCTTGATTTTATTTTCAGGACATGCGCCCATATTAATGAGTTAGGTTAAAAAATAGGAGTCTACATTAACCGCTGTATTTAAAATGTGTCATCCCTTGTTTAGGCATAAATATTTTTGTCTTATATCATCTGGAGACATTGCAGAGTTTGGATGATGATGTATTGGCGACATTATTCCTGTATTTACAGAGTTCAGATGTCAGACCTGTCCAGTTTTCAGACCACATCATTTCACACTCGCCTCAGTTTCCTCGACGAAGACAATGATGAGTTTGAGGAAGACGCCGATGATGAAGAAGAGTTAGGAGACACATATGACACCTACGGCCCTTCAGGTAGAGATTTTAGATGTTGTCAAAAACAAAAAAAATACAATATGAATCAATTTCTGAAACTAGTATCAAAACTAGATGCATTCATCATCATAATTAAAAAAAAAAAAAAAAGCTAAATCTACCCTTTTCTGAACAGTTTTATGATGATCATGAGCTAATACAGAACTAGAATAAACCTCATGGTGACATAAATAATCACTATTTTGCACACATTTTTCATGATCAAAATCGGTATAAAATATCAGTTCTATTCCTTAGTCCTCGAAATCAAGTGTCTGTTGTGACCACCAGCAGTGCAACCTGGTGCACCCACCAGAACCTTATCTAATATTTTGGTAGATTTCCATTTTAACGTATCCAAATTAAAATGATTTCTGTTCACTGTAACACCTTCACACAATTAATAGATCAATACAAAATGGTGATTTTGAGCTTTCAGTCCCATCTTTGCCTATATATAATACATTGTTTTTGTGTTATCCAGAAAACACAGAGGACGTCTTTGACCAGTACTTGACCCAGCTTCTCCACAGCACTTCCACAAAGAGCCACCTCCCTCCCATCCAGAGGGGGCAGCACCATGTCTTCAGTGCAGAACACACCACTCGGGACATCCTGTCTCTGATGGCCAAGGTCCAGGGCCTCAGCATTCCTCGTGAGTTACGCATTTATCTTCAACCTCCAAATGAGAAGGTTTGGCCCTTAATCCATGGTATGAAAATCACAAATGTAACAGCATTCACGTGAAAAGTATCGTCTTTGAAAACATCTTGCTTTCTGAGTACCATTAGTAAATGAGTTAAAAAGTGGATGAAACCAGAACAAGAAATGGACAAATGAGTTCTAAGCCAAGACTATGCAATCAGAGCAGATCTAAGCTTGAGAGCCCTATAAAAAATTGCTTAAACAGCCGCGTCTACTTATTGTTTGAATGATGAAATGTCTGGAAACAGACCATAGAGGTTGGAAAACCTCTGTCCTAACTTGGGACGGTCCACATGCAGCTGCTAATCTATGCCATGTGTCTCTCAAATCTCCTCTCGAAGATTCTCGTAACATTCAGAACAAAATATATAACCTCTTTTGCCTCAGATAAATAAAAACATGTGAAAGGTTTTGGCTGCAGATGGAGCGATATAAAAATATGAATAGATATCAACAGCGGTACTGCATGTATGTAAAACCATAGGTCCACCATCTTGTTTTGTTCATTTTTATCTGTTTATCAGAGGCCTCCATGTACCTCCCTGTCACTCCTGCCATGACCAACAGAAAACACAGAAAAACCCTGAACCTGCTGGAGGTGCCTCATGTACACCACGGACACCAAAACAAACAGCAGAAGGTGGGAGCAGACGTCTTTTTACTGCCTCAGTCTTTTTACCTGTCCCTGATGGGTTATTTGACACAAAATAATGTTCTCTTATTTGATTTTAGTACTTTTTATGTGTACTTTCAAAGACACAATCAAACCTCTATGAGTTACATTTCACACTGATGGTTAAATCCAATAGGAGGGATGGAGAGTATACAGCCAAAGTGCCAGCACCATTGTGAAATGATCAAATAAGAAAATAGATGGGCCTAATTTATAATAAATCATGCTTATGTGTTATGTTAATATAACAACATATTCTATTTCTGTTATGTTAACTGTTATGTTAACATAAACCCATATATTTGTATGGATGTTTAGTCTGACCCTGTTCTCCCACAGCCCCACAGTGTAGCCGACCTGCACCTGCCCCGGGACGCTCAGGGGAACACGGACTTCTCGGCTTTAGTCAAACAGCTGAAGGAATGTCCAACTCTACAGGACCAGGCCGACATCCTCTACATCCTCTACATGATGAAGTAAGACCCCAGTGGGAATGAAAGGGACATACATCTGTCCCCAGATATAGGTTTAGATCGCAGAATGAGCCTCACTTGATTCACTCATTTATGTTGTCAGTTTAAATACTGAAATGTTTTAAACCTAAATGCCTGTATAATTGTTGTGATTCTGTTGCTCAGAGGTCCAGACTGGCTGGTGGAGCTCTCTGGTCCAGGTCAGGGGGCTGTGAGCGTGCGTGTGCTGCTGGAGGAGCTCTATGTTCAGGCCGGAGCCTCCAAAGAGTGGGGCCTCATCAGATACATCTCTGGGATACTCCGGAAGAGAGTGGAGGTGCTGGCTGAGGTATATGTACTATATACTTTTTATGTTTTCTTTAAATATTTCTGTATTACACAAAACATAATCACAAAAAACTTAAAATTTTATATCTCTTGAATGGTGAAAAGTACTCAAAATGGCACCTATAAACAGGAAGCTTGACACCTATGAATACTGTTTTTAAATAATTTCTTGAATACTTTAACTCAATTTTACAATTTCCGTGTTGTTTTATTTTATGACTTGTATATATTTTGTTTGCAAACCTATATTTTTTGTGATGTTTGCTTCCTTACCAAATCCTTTTGATCATAGTGTATATTTCTGCTTCTCACACAGGCCTGCACAGACCTCATCTCTCATCACAAACAGCTCACAGTTGGACTTCCCCCTGAGCCCAGAGAGAGAGTCATCACTGTGTATGATAAATATATTTAATAAACATTATTAAAGTTATTTAAAGTGAATTAAGTTTTCTCTTCTCCTTTTTCAGGCCCCTCCCTCCAGAGGAACTCAACAATCTTATTTACGAAGCCAGTGGACAGGACATTAGCATTGCTGTGCTCACCCAGGTACAAGTGTAATTCAGTTATAGATTTTGTTTTAGTATCTCTTAATATTTATGTTGCTGTAGAGCTGTGAAATCAATCACAATTGAAGTCGCAGTTTGAGTGTGTAATATCCCTTAGTCGTCCAGGTAGAATCTATAGCAAAGGAGAAGTTCAATTGTGTCAATTGGACAAATAGACTAAAACAAAATTATGTTCCATGAGTTTTTATGAATAAAATCTGTAAACCCTGGAGTTTAAGCCCCAAACATGCTCTGAAATGGCCTTTAATGTGTGTTTTTGTCACAGGAGATCATGGTGTACTTGGCCATGTACGTGCGCTCTCAGCCCTCTCTGTTCGGGGACATGTTGAGGCTCAGGATCGGCCTCATTATGCAGGTGATGGCCACGGAGCTTGCACGCAGCCTCCACTGCTCTGGTGAGAAATCTGATGGTCACTATATTTACTGTTACAACATGTGCAGTAGGCTCATCTTTCACATAGATACTACAGATATGCCCTACACTATGGCTCTATAGTGCTCCTGATGTGTTGCTTTAAGCTATTTAGATCGATGGCTCAAATACAATGATCTGGGTGTGTTTTTCATGTATCTCTATGGGGGAGTGTCTGTCTTTACCAGCTTCACTCCCCAGGGAATGTTGATGTGATCAGCTGCAAAATATCAATCAGGGTATCAGGATATGTTAATAGGCAGCAGATTATTCATTAACGACATTATCCATCTGTGGACTATATGTGAACTATATGTGAAATTCTCTCAAGCGACCTGTTAATCAAAATTGCTAAGTTTTAAAACAACGTGAATATCTCGGTTACAAAGCTCTCTACAAACTCATGGATGTTTTCAGGTGAGGAGGCGTCTGAGAGCCTGATGAGCCTCAGTCCTTTTGGGATGAAGAGTTTGCTCCATCACATCCTCAGT
>KN491492.1:0-18082 GCA_000787155.1 Scartelaos histophorus | reverse complement strand
ACACTTATGAATTTGTTAAAAAAAAAAAAAAAAGTATTTTGCACTTTTAGTTGAATTCCTAGTATATATTAAGAGTTTTAAGCATATCACACAAACTATGACCAATACACTGTCACAACTTACTCATTTTGACAAGGTTTTCTTTTGCATTCCTATGTTTTTTGCTATGAAACTCTGCTTGTCCTTAAAGGTGCATTGTGTAACTTTTTGATTTCAGAGAGATTTTACTGCTTTGCTTGGTGTGTTCCACAGTACTACATTAAAAGTCTATTCATCCTTCCATTAAAACATGCATTCCTGTGTCTCCACCGAACAGATCTTCGCCTCGGCCTGCTTGTTTCCATGGAGATAGATGAGTTTAATGCCACACTGTGAAACATTCCAGGCTGAAACACCAACATGGAAACATCCTCTCAAGAAAAGTTAGGCAGGGAACCTTTAATATTAGTATCAAAAGCTCCATAACTTTATAACATGTTTTCTTTCTACCCACATTTTCTGCTTTATGGTTAGTATTCCTCCTCAGTGTGTCCCTGGTCTTTGAGTGGGAGGATGGATGAAAACCTTAAACTGACAAAGGAAGCTGCTGTCGGATTTAGAACCACTTTGTGTCTAAAAGCGTGTGAGAAAACAATTCAAAAAACAGGAGCCAAACCTCTGGGGGAAACTCACAATCAGTATTCTCCTGAAAACTGCCCTGATACAGCCCTGAGCAAGGACATCTGGAGGCTTAAGTGTTTCTCAGTACATTTCAGTTGGCATTTTCTCTCCGTTGCAGCGTAGTGTGTTGGTTTTACACTTGGTTTGGAGTTGCGCAACATTTATTCCCAGCTTCGGTGATGGAGAGTTCTCAGTTCAGCGCAGAGGGCTGTAATAGCTCTTAGTCTTCACTTTGTGCTAAACGCATTCAAGACTCCAGGGTGCAAGATGTTAAAGTTGTTATGACACTTTAAGAAATTTCAGCGGTGAATGTGTGCGTCGGGTATTTGTTACATGTTTGACGTATTTCATTTCCTTGAACCAAAGTATGTTTTATAATGGCCAAAGTATTTCCTCCTGGCGTAACATTATGAAAGGTGATGTTTCTTGAAGATGGAAAATAGACAAATATTCCACTCGCAAAGTAAATTTTTATGTTAGGGCTGCAGGATTTCACTGGCAAAATTTGGTTAGTCATTTTTTTATGTTATATTATTATTCTGAACTAGAAAAATACAAATTATATAGGGTTTAGTTTAATAGACTGACGTTATAGGCACTGAAAATGGCTGAAAACCTTGACCCAATGTTGGTTGTGGCACAAAGTAATGGAGCAAGTAACGATTATTTTGCTAATTAATTAATCTGGTGATCATGTTCTTGTATTAATTGATTCATTATTAGATGAGGAATGACCTGTAACTTCGACTTTTAATGGTTCACGCACCCCAGTCTTGTAGGTAGGTGGTGATAATGGTCTGTTTAACGGTTTCCAAGCTCCAACGAAACACAAAAGAAGAAGTAGTAGACCTGTGAAAACAATTATTACTAAATTAGACAGTTAAAACAAAAGTGATACTTGACTTGACTATTCGCACACATTTTCTTTTTATTATTTTACTGTAATTGCAGGTCTGTCAGAGTCATAAATCTTTCATATTTTGGCGTCTGTGTGTAGTATAATGACTATTTAATAAAATGAGTCTACCCACATTCACATTTGTTAATCCAGCATCTGCTCGTCTCTGTTTAAATGTTCTTTGTCTAGAATGTTCCATAGTGTAGATTAACCCTGCCTATAAGGACTGAGACGAGCAGGTTATAGCACTGTGCTGCATTACAGTTCAGATCTGTGGAGAGTCGCCCCATTTCACTGAAGGAACTATTGTATTTTTGAGCAATACAAAATCTGTAATGAAGAAATGCAAGATGGATTAGTTTAATGTCATACCACGGAACATTCTAGGCAAAGCAGTAACATCTCCTCAGAGACCCTCCACCAGAAAAGTTGCGCAGTGCACCTTTAAGTAAATGTATTATATTGTACAAACCTAGTCCTTTGCATGGCTGCCTTTTCCAGTCATGCAAATACACTACACACATGTGTCCTATACTGCAGTGTTGAGACAGTCCTCCCCAGTATTTAAAGTGAGTGCAGATAAGCAGTTCTGAGAGGAGCTCCAGACCAGCCTGGATTTGTCTTACTTAAGTCACTCCTGAGTCTTTTTCCCACTCACACCCACTGCAGTTTTGCACCAGTTGCTTAGCACCATTTTGTTTTTCCTCACACAGCTAAGTACATGACCCCCAACAGAGCTTCCTTTCCCTCCACTGTTTCTCTGTCAAATATCCACACAGAGAAACAGTAACTGATTACATTTTTTCCAATTAAAGAACTTGGATAGGAAAGTTAAACTCAGTCTTGGGATCAATAAAATCTCTCTTGTTTGTAAGTAAGTACGACTTTATTTATAGAGCACCTTTCACAGATAAAAAAATAATCACAAAGTGCTTTACAGGGGGCAATAAACAACATGTACAAACAGAGGAATTACAGACACAGTCAACCACAAGCTTGTATAAATCGCAGTGTCTTGAGCTGTTTTTTAAAAGAGTTAATACAGCCATCTACCCCAAGTCCTCACGGAGAAGTCGATGACCATCCAGAGCCCCTAACCTGTAGGGGTGCAGTAAATCACTGATGTACTGGGGCGCCTGTCTATTTACATCTCACTAAGTTAAACCCATGATTTTAAAATCTACACAGAGCTTAACAAGAAGCCAGTGCAGTGAAGATAAAGTTGGTGTGATGTGTGTTCACCTGTTAAAAACTTTGCATCCGCGTTTTGTTGCAGCCGCTGTAAGTGTGGATACGTTAAAACAAGTAAAGAAGAATTACAAAAATCTAAACAAGATGAAATATAAGAGTGAACAATCATCTCAAAATCAGCATATGATAAAATTGGCCTCAGTTTAGTGATGTTCCATAAATGGTAAAAACTGTTTTTAACCACTTGGCTGCACTGACCATCCAGAGACACTGATTTGTCCAAGTGCACTCCAAGATTTCTAACGCTGGATTGGACTCAGTGAGCCAAGGTGATCCTCAATTAGAGGATTTTTTTTCATCTGATGCCAGAATAAGAGTTTCTACTTTTCCATCATTAAGTTACAAAAAAATTCCAGCAAGACATTTTTTGATACAAGAGAAGCAATGCGGAAAGGCTTTTAGCCTGTCAATCTGTTTCTTTAAAAGAACAATACAACTGTATTTCATCAGCGTACAAATGATACGATACATGCTTAAAACAATTCACAATTTGACCGATTGGAAAAATGAACATCAGAAAAAGAAGTGGCCCCAGGACTGACCATTGAGGAACACCACAGGTCAAGGGTGATACTTCAGACATGACATTAGATAGAAACAGAAAAGGATTTATCACTCAAATAAGAGGAAAATCAATCCAGGACTGTCCCACTGATTCCAAAGTCTCCAAAGTGTGCAAATGAAGCACTAACATTTTGTGATCTATGGTTTCAAACACTGATGTGAGGTCTAACAAAACAACATGCAGCCTCTAGTTCTCTCCCTTTAGACAGATTGGTTTAATCTCTACTGTGAAAAATTCTAGACAAAGCAATAATGTCTGAGGTATCATGCAGGTGACAGAACCACCGGAAAAACTGAGCAAATAAATCTAACCGCAGTAACTTAATAGCAACAACAGTAGACTAATGGTAGTGATAGAACTTTATTTATCCAATATCTCTTCTTCATCCTTTTTGCTTTCTCACGTTTGTCTTACTAATACTGTTTAGTAAGCATCTGGGTATTTCCTGTACCTCTGTAAGCCATTGCAGAGCAGCTGTGTGCCCTTATTTCCTCTTGTGCCTCTTTGAAAATAGGGGTCCGGCTGTGTTTCCAATGATCCCGTGTCTCAGTGTGCAGGTGGAGCACTTCAACCTCTAACATCTCATCTCATTTGTGGTGTTTCTTTGTCTTGAATTCACAACAACCGCCCTTGTCAGGAGGGACGTGGTTAAGGACCAAATGGAACATGTGAAGTGAATGGAAAAACAAAAACCGTTCTTCCCGTTGGATGGTCTTCACGGTCCTGTTTAGAGAAAAGCTTCATTTTGATGTAGACTTGGTTTGGTCCTGTCTCATGCAGTATGAGATGGAATTTATTTGCACATTTTCTCATTATATTTATCATTTAGATTGACTAAAAGTGAATCATGGTAGGGATGCGCCGATCCAGCTTTTTCTTTTCCCATTGCCACGTCGATACTTCGGCTTTAAGTATCTGCTGGTACCTGAAATCAACGGATACTAGGGCAGAAACTGGAAATAATCTGCATTTTCTTTATATAACAAATACCGTTTTACCCAAATGTGTTTCGTAACTTATTTATTGTCTAAAGTAAATGCAGAACAGCTTAAAAAAAAAATACAAATTCAATAGTATGAGGTGTTGTGGGCAAGTAAATCTTCTTATTACACCAATTTATAGACACTGACTGAACCAATATCTTTGAACTGATGTCCGACCCATCAACATTTTCAATATCTGCGCCGATATCTGATAGCAGTGTTGTTGTAACCTACTCGACAGTAACACCGGGAGAATAAGCAAACTCCCCGTAACTGAACCCATCATTTCCAGGCCAAGAGTTTCGCCATTGTGTAAACAGCCCGGACCTTTCCCTGAATCATATAAAAAAACATTAATTGCGCTTAAATTCGAGCTGTAACACAATCCCCGTCTTCTCTCTTTTAGAAATGTGTCGCGAACAACGGCGAAGATGCTGTTTTCATCCGGGAGTTCACCCTGATTCGCCGGGACCACCTCCATGAAGAGCCGCTTCAGGACAGCAGCCAAAAGCCAGAAGACCCAGTAAGTCAATCACACAATTTACTACAAATCACTATTAACTTCACTGTTAAACTGCAAAAAATCCTACATTTCTACATAAAAAATTGACAACTACATTGAAAATTGATGGATATGTGTTTACAGAATGAACGAAGCATAATTTTGTTGTGAAAAAATGTGATTTTTGCAATATTTTAATATATTTTTTGACTCCATAATTTCAGCTATAATAAAAGTTTGAATTTACTAAATGTAACAGAGCCATACAAAGCTAATTTTGCAATTTTTTAGGAAAAATCGTTAATAAAACCAGCTTTATTTTAAAAAAAATCAAATAGTATACCTTATTGTGCTATACTGATTATGTAATGCGCCAATCAGTACTGCAATATTGATATTTTTGCGATATATTTTGCAGCCGTGGAAAAAAGAACATTTTTGAATAGCCCAGTTTGGGACATTTTAGTTGGGGCTGTGTAATTTTAATCATGATGACAATTGGCTCCAATCAATTACAGAAGTCATTATATTTTCTTTTTCGACACATTAATTTTTGGTAGTACTTTTTTCCCATAATCTAACATCTCTACTTTAGGGTGGAGCAGCATCTTTTCTATCTGTCACCACCTCCCCATGAATCTTGATTATGACTTTTTGTATGTTCGATGATCCAACATTTTTGTTAGTCCTGGCTCAGTTTGAAAGAAATCTGTTACCACTGATCAACTGCATTATTATTATTATGACTTTTTTTTACCTTCTTGTCGTTTCATATTACGCTTTTCGAACTACTAAATCACCGTCCCCTACGCGTTTCTCAGGCTTTGTCTTTGCTTGATTGGGTGACCTTTGACCTCTCCGCCTATTAAGCGCTCTTTGAACAGCGGTCCGCACCCGTTTTGAAACAACAGCCACCAGCCCGGTTCAAAGCCGCCCCGCAAAGGATTATGGGAACTGCGTCTTGTCCCGTGTAGCCTACAGCGCCTAGTTTTAAAGAGGTCAAGAGGTCGGCTTGTTGCACGAATTCCCTTTTGGATTTAACGTTAATATTCATGTTCTCTTTGAAAACTTATATGAGAATGTGTTTTCGGTCTAACTTTGTGTTTAACTGCTTTTTACGGTCGTAACATGCGGTGTAGCCGAATGGAAAAGCCATTCGAAACTCTCATTAGATGCGAAGAATTGAAAATAGCGCTACAAGCTTAACCGAAAACCACAATTTTTACAACTTTCGGGTTTTGTCGTGTAATAGGCAACACTGATTTACGAGCGTTCGACCCAGAGCAAATTTCTGAATATGGATCAGCTGGTTTTAGGGGCGAAATTCAACCCAAACATCACAGAAAAGGTATTTACACTGCGTACTCCCACAGGCTGTACGCGTGCCATCTCCGCCTCAGCTAAACATGAATAAAAGTGGGTCTATGTGAGTTTGTGCGATCAACACACAGGTGCGAGTGAAGCCTGAGCGGTGGTGCTGAGAGGCGCTTCTCAACAACTCTGCTATTTACTCACTCACCTCCTCTCTCCAGTTTTGTACTTCATATTTTTTAGGTTTAATACTTTCAACAATATAACAGATGGTAAGATAAAGTAAGAGGAGTGCTAATTTGTAGCGCAGCTGTCAAGGTAGTGCTTTAACAATCATCCAGTTGAAAAGGACGTTATGACCCGTTCGATAAAGATTACAAACTACTGTTGCGTAGCTGAAATTGAATACAACAATTGTGATTTGTAAGCGTGTAATTACGTTAAGGGCTCGTATCACGCTGCTCTCTGATCTGTGTTATAATTTCCTCATCACAAACATACCTGGAGCTGTGTTTTGTTTTATGTTTAATGCACAGATCCTGCATATTCAGACTGATTCTCAAACAGCAAACACTCCAGTCCGTGCACTTTCATTAGAGTCGTTCGGCCTGGAATTGCAGAGCTAAACAAAAGGTAAAAGCTGTTAACTTAAAAAGCAGCTACATGAAAATCACAAGGTGAAACGGAGCATTTAGAGATGTCGACGGACTAATAATAATGATTTACTCAAACGTGTGAATGAAACAAACACAGCTTTGTATTGCATTATTGACTACGGGCTCAGTAATTACAAAGATCACCCACAAACCCAAAGGTCCAGCTTATAATGAGTTTGAAATGAATGTATAACAGAGTATGACAAACAGAAAATGTAATTATTACTATAAAATTGAGTGAATGACGACTTTGCTTTGTAATAACAGTCAACTAAAATGTTACTAGTTTAGTTACAGACTCCAGAAAATCTCAAAATTGTGATTTAGACACAAGCATGCACTTTAAATCCTGATTTTTATTTCATTATTAAAGCAGACCTATAATGCAAAATGTACTTTTCAGAGATTTTACCCATGTTATAGTTTTACTAACTTGAATTTGTATTTGCAGTGATTCGTGCAGGTTTTCAAGAATTATTTTCAAGGTTATTTTCAAGAATCCATTTTTGCAAACACATACTGCTCTGCACTTACTTCATTGTCCAATTTATATTGGATATTTATAGGATTCAACAGCATCTTGTAGTCATTTTGGTACAAATGGAAAAAAAAAACCTGCAGCTATTGATCAGAGATTCTTTGATGCAATAAAGTTTACGGCAAAGTCACTGCACTTGTCTCTTTTATTAAGTCGTTTTAGATTCATTTTTGGATTTACAATGTGCAAATTACAACATAATGTCATAGATACTAGCGATATATAAGACACCAACACAATAGATTTTCTTTAAGTAACTTGTTATGCATAGACCCTCTGTAATATAAAAAAATATATCAGAAAATTGAACCAGGACATTTAGTTTAATGGTGTGTTATGTAGAGCGTCTCTGTCTATACAATAACAATATGAAGACATTACAGCTGCTCTGCTCCAGGTTCCCAGGAGCTGCCTCTGGTGGGACTCCGCCCTCTAACCCTGTTCTATGTTGGGCTTGGTTCAATATTAAGCTTGATTCTGGGCCAACACAAACTCGGCTTAATTAGACAGCCGTCCAGGAGGTGTAACTCCGGAGTGCACTGGCTTTCTCCTGTTACTCTGTGGGCAGCCGTTTTGACCTTCCCAGCACCCTTACCCAATATTCTCCAAAATGAATTGTTTTCTACGATGGCAAGTGTTTTTCCTGGCACCGCGGTAACAAGCTACGTCTGTGGAACAAGGCTGTTTTGAGTGTCTACTTCTCTCTCTATTATTTCTTATATAAGAGCAGAGGTGGCAAATGTGCTCTGAATCCTGAGTGAAGCGATTGTTACTGCAAAATGATGTTTGTGAGTAAGTGCCCTTAAAATGGAAAAAAAAGAGAGTTGAGTTATTTCAGTATTCTGAGTGTTTAGTGCCATCACAACCTGCACTGCAGCTGCTTCTGCAAGATACTGCGACTGTGATAACTACTACCACTACTACAACTTTCTAATATTGTACTACTTCTTACTTCTGCTACTGCTACAACCACTATTACCACTACAACAACAACAACTACTACTACTATTACAACTACAACCACTACAACTACTACAGCTACTGCACCGACGACTATAACTTTGACTACTTCTATTCCTGCCACTATGACTACAACTATGACTACTACTTCTACTATTTCTTTGTCTACTACTGTCATTATTACTACTACATTTTACTACTTCTACTACTACAACCCCACTGCTACTACTACTACTACTACTACTACTACTACTACTACTACTACTACAACAACAACAACTCCTACCACTACTACTACTACTACTACTACTACTACTACTTGTACTACTACTACTTCTACTACTATCATTACTACTACTACTACTACTTCTACTGCTACTATTTCTACTATCATTACTACAACTACTTTTTACTACTTCTACTAGTACAAGCACTACAACCCCACTACTACTACTACTACTACTACTACTACTACTACTTCTACTACTACTACTACTACTACTACTACTACTACTTTTTACTACTTCTACTACTATAACCACTACAACCCCACAACAACTACTACTACTATCATTACTACAACTACTTTTTACTACTTCTACTACTACAACCACTACAATCCCACTACTACTTCCATTATAACCACTACCACCACTACTACTACAACTACTACTACTACTACTACTACTACTACTACTACTACTACTACTACTACTACTACTACTACTACTACTACTACTACTACTGCTACATTATAACGTCTATTACTGTTGCTACATTCATTAGTTCGGGTACAACCACTACTACAACAACCACTATTATTATTATTACTACTACTACTACTACTGCTACATTATAACGTCTATTACTGTTGCTACATTCATTAGTTTTGGTACAACCACTACTTCAACAACCACTATTATTAGTATTACTGCTACTACTACTACTACTACTACTACTACTTTTTACTACATCTACTACTACAACCACTACAACCCCACTACAACTACTACTGCTACTACTACTACTACTACTACTACTACTACTACTACTACTACTACTACTACTACTAGAACAAGTACAACTACTACTACCAGATCCCGGTGGTTATGTGCTCCAGTGTGAGCTTGTAGGGGGTCTGTGGCTGTCCTGGCTGTAGACGAGCAGAGAGTGTTTTGTTCAGTTTTGCAGCGTGACTGAAAGCCTCGTGAAGATAAACAGAAGCTCCACATAAATCTCCCAGACACTATTCACACTCATTGTTTGGCCATGAATGAATATTTCCATCACATTCATTTTATCTGCTCCACTTTGAAAATAGATCATGTTTAGACTGTGTAATTTGGGCCTCTCTCTCTCTCGTCTTTTCTCTCTTCCTCTTGTCCTTTCGCTCGCTCCTCTTTTCTCCTTCATCTCACTCTTTGTCTCTTTCTTTCTTATTTTTTCTTTACATCTTTACATTATTCTCCCTCTCCTTACCCACTTTACCTCTCTCTGCTTTCCACCCTCCTTATCTTTCTCTCTCTTTTTCTCTCTAAAGTTCATTTCTCTCCCTCTTTTTTTCTTTGCTCCCCTCTTCATTCCTCTCTCTCTCGTTTTCTCTCTTTCTCTCACATTCACATTTCTTCCTCTTGTTCTTTCCTCCCCTTTTTGTCTCGTTCTCTTTCACTTTATCTCCTTCCCTCTATTTCTCTCTAGATCCTCCCTTCTCACTCTCTCACCTCCTCCCTTATTCTCTCTCTCTCCCCTTATGTCTCTCCCTCCTCTTCCTTTCCCTTTTTCTCATTTTGACTTCTCTTCCTCTTTTTCTTCCCTCCCCTTTTCTCTCCTCTCTCTCTCTCCCTTTGTCTCTCTCTCTTTCACTCTCCCTCCCCCATCTCTATATAGATCCTTTCCTTACCCTCCCTCTGCCACTCTCCCTTATTCTCTCTCTCTCCCCTTATGTCTCTCCCTCCTCTTCCTTTCCCTTTTTCTCATTTTGACTTCTCTTCCTCTTTTTCTTCCCTTCCCTCTCTTTTCTCTCTCACTCTTTCTATTTTCTTTCTCTCCACTTCACTCTCTTATTCTCTCTCTCTCTTCCCTCATGTCTCTCCCTCTTCATTCTTCCTTTCCTTTTCTCATTTTGACTTCTCTTCCTCTTTTTCTTCCCTCCCCTTTTCTCTCCTCTCTCTCTCTTTCCATTTGTCTCTCTCTCTTTCACTCTATCTCCCTCCCCCATCTCTATCTAGATCCTTTCCTTACCCTCCCTCTGCCTCTCTCCCTTATTCTCTCTCTCCTTTTCTGTCTCTCTCACTCTTTCTATTTTCTTTCTCTCCACTTCACTCTCTTATTCTCTCTCTCTATTTCTGTCTCTCTCACACTTTCTCTATCTTTCTATACTGTCCTCCTTTTCCTCCGAGACTCGTTCCCTCTCTTCTTCCGTCAGCCCTTCTCCCCTCTCTCTTTCCCCCTCTTTTCTCTCTCCCTCTTTCTATTTTCTTTCTCTCCACTTCTCTCTCTTATTCTCTCTCTCTTTCTGTCTTTTCTTATGTTGTGTTGAAGCCTCTCCCAACAATCATGTACCTTATTACGCACCTCTGTGTACCTAATAAAAGGCCTACACCTTGAAATTAAACCAAACCCTCTCGCATGTTTAGACTGGAATCTTGAAGTCATTCTTTCAAATAAAACACTCATTAAAACACGGGACCTTCTTGCCTCATCTCTGTCATGTCCTTTTCAGCTTTAATGAGCTTAATCATACAGAGAAAACAAGGCAGAACAAGAAAAAGATATTTATAGGACTTGAACATGAACAGCTCCCGTCTAGACAGTAAATATGATCTACTTGTCAACAGCAGACTTTAAAAGGGCCAGTGAAAGGTGATATTAAACGTACTGTGTGAACTTGGACTTGTACTTTTGTCATAGTCTAACCACAGGAACTCACTTATAGAAAAATATACAAAGCTCAAAAATATATATACTCAAAATCATGAAGTTAGATTAGAGATTAAAGGTCTTATATTATGCAAAACTGACTCTTGTGAGCTTTTATCCATGTTATTATGGGGTTACCTCTCCAAAAACATACCTGGAGTTAAGTTTTGTTCTGTTTAAAGTTTGTAATAATTTAGTGTTAGTCTGTCTACATCTCCAAAGCTCAAAATATGCTCTGTTCCACCTTATGGTATCATAAAGTGGTCGTTTTCAAGTTAGCAGCTACATTTTACCTTTTTGTTCAGCATTTATTACAAATTCCAGATCTGAAATTTTCCAGACGATTCTAGTGAAGGTGTATGGAGTTTAAAAACACAGTGGAGTAGCTGTATTACCACATGACATCACAAGGTGGAACAGAGTGTGGATAAAACGAAACACAACTCTAGGTATGTTGTAGGAAGAAACAACATTATAACACATTAAAATAGTGCAATGTAGACCCTTTAATGCTGCACTATGCAACTTTTTCCATCTGCTTGTCTCCAGTGTTTCACAGTACGACATTAAATTTCATCTCCACTGACCTACATGACCTGGAATCTCAGGTGATAACATCTGTAAAAGTCATTTGTGCAACACTGAAAATATGAATAAGAGTATTTTGAGTGTAAATCAATCAACACCCAATTTTAATATGAAATCCGAGATTATTCATTTATTTGGGTTTGTCAAAACACTGGGCTCCTGACATGTGGCCGCTGTGTTACCCTGTTTAATGACGCTACGTGACAACATATTTGACTGGCTCCTATGCGCTCTGCTAGTTGTTATTGCTATGCCAGTATATTTTTATGATATTACTTCCTAACTCACTTATAGATTTGTATTTAACATAATAGTTATAATGAAAATACAGCTGTACTTAGGGCTGTGAATGACCTTTAATTTGAGATTGTTTCATACATTTCAGCAGCAGATGTTATCTTTGTTGCAGCAATGTAATATTAATATGCAGAAAAAGAAAGGCTCCTTTTTCTTCACCTGAGCGAGCTTTGTCTGCACTACCAACGAACAGGCGTCCTTCACTTGACTTATTCACAACATTCACACTTGTTCACGGCTTTATTCCTTGTCTCTTAAGAGAATAAGATGATAGAAAACCATTTGCTGAAACTAGATCTATACTAGTGCAGATCAAAAAATTATTTTATGAAGAGGGGGTGATATGCAAAATTGACTTTCTGTAGCTTTCTGCCAAGTTATAATGTTATTCCTTCATCAAAAATATGTCGTCCGTGCATGTTTGAGTAATGCAGCAGTATCACACGGGCTCTATTCGATTCCTCCGCACGGTTTGCAGTGGTGTGATTCTCAGTCCAATGCATCACTCACACTCCTGGACAACAATTTTCCATGAATATACAAAAGCATGATGCAAACAACGCACTACAACTTCACAAATCTGATGCGATGTGCAGTCGTTTCATAGTCCAACACGCCTATTGTATTGTCATAGTGTTCTGAAGGGGAATGACTTAGCATGGGGAGCAAAGTGTGCAAAGTGTTGGGGGACTTGAGCATCAAAAACAAAACTGTACCTTAATGAACACGATAATACATAATATAAAGTGAGTATAGTATTTTTTAAAACAATGAACAGTAACATGGTGAGCTACCGTATTTTCCGGGCTATAAAGTGCACTGGATTATAAGGCGCAGTATCAAATAATATGTCAGTTGTGTCATTGTCCACACATAAGGAGCATCGGATTATAAGGCACAATAAGAGAAACAAAACGCGTGTCGGATAAATCGAACTTTATTCAGGTCATTTACAATAACTCTCAGTTGTAGCTAACACAAAAATACAAGTTTAACAGTTGGTGATTTGGGCATCAAACATGCCCGGATCCCTCTCAACATTGTTCAGTTTTAACACAAAAATACAAAACCTGAAATCTGCATGGTAATGGTGGCATTTTGGGTCCTTGAACAGCACACGGCAGAACTACCGGTATGTTGCACAGTCGCCCTATATGTCGCCAACATATTACTCCTCCTGACTCGCCCACTAATACGTTATTAGACTAATGTTACAACATAAAATCGGTTGGAGGTTAAACACAACCAAAGGTCACACATAAGGCCACTGGATTATAAGGCCACTGTTGATTTAAGAGAAAATGTCATGATTTTAGATGCGCCTTATAGTCCAAAAAATACGGTAAATATTAATGTGTTAGCAATAAATACCCCACAGAAGTGTAATATCACCTTTTTAATCCAATATCAAAACTAGGTCTAGATCATCTGAATTAGACATTTAGTGTGTAATTTTATAATGATCTCTGTCCCTATCAAAAGCAATAGTACAAGATTAGTACTTACACAAATTCAGAGTAAAAACAGACTATGCAGATTTGATGACAAAGAGACAACAGTGACAAAAGCTGTTTACTCTTTCAAACCTTAACACAGTCCTTTACCTTTAAACGTATTACTTAGTGTCTCCTTTGTCATTAGCTTCTCTTTAACCTGTGTAAGAGCTCACTTTGTCAGAGGATGCCCTGATTGTGGCTTCATGACTGACAGCTTGTGTAATCTCCTCTGAATAAGCAGGATATTATGGGTTGGAGCAGACTAAGTGTTGTCTATAGTCATTCATTAGAGTCCAGTGCACTTAAAATACACGAGGGCTGAGGTGAGCTCCGTCCCGAAACCTGTCTGAACCCGTCCCATCATCGTCCATTTAAAATATCTGTCTTTATTTTAACCGTAGCTTCTCTTTCATCTTCTTATGTCTCATTTGACGTGCCAAGAACTCCAGGCACTGTAATGTTTTTGCATGCTCCGCTGCAGCAGACGGGTTTTTTTCATACTGTCTTACGAGCTTTAGAACAGGTGGGTCGAGTTGCCAAATATTACACTGAAGTAGAAGTATTCAAACTTCAAAAACTCATGTAGTAAAAGTATCTTCCACGTAAAAAATATATATATTTATTGGAACAGCTTAAGAAACTCAAGGGGCAGTAACACGGGTCATATTCTGGACTTATTTGATCCTTGTTTAGTCCTGATATAGACTTGGTTTGGTCCTTTTTCTAGTCAAATTTCAGCTGGAGGTCTAGTTCCAGTTAAGAACCAAACTTCGCCGCTGCGTCTGTGAAGTGGGAGCAAAGCCTAAACCGGGAATTTGCCAGATTTTTCGCTTCTCCCCGAGTTCAGGGAGGCTGTCATATCGTAACCACCGAACATCAGCAACGCCGTGGTAAAAGCCAATAAAACAGAGCTCAGGAACTAGTGAAAATAATGAGAAGACTTTATTACTTACCTCTTGTAAAGCTGTACATTTAAACTGCAGCATCTCTATATTATCTAAAGAAACTGTCCTCGGAAATAATGACGCCCGGTCGAGAAAAGCAGAACTATTAATCCAGATTGAAGCGTTCTTTAAAAGTAAAAAAGCAAGAGTAGCTCCTCACATGTGTCTGTTTGCATCCATGAAGTTGCGTGTCTGAAGTATTTGTACCACATTTCACACACAATAATATCACAGTATTGTTTTGCATGTAAATTAGAAGTGCAATTCTCTGATCTTTAAAACACTTAAGAGTCTCGGTGCCGGTGGTTTTACTGTAGACAATAAACAGCAGACGCTCAAGCTTTGCAACCTGTGGTACGCGGCTACATCCCACTGCAGTCTTAGCGATTGGAGATTTAAAATGTCATAAGATTCTACTTGTGTGTGTGGAGTGCGCATTTTGTCTGAAAAAGTCTGAAAAACCCTGTGTGGCCTTTAGTCTAAAATCAATAGTAGTTGTAAAAGTATTGATTATCTGTGTTTGTGCTTCTAGTTGGTCTTTTTGAGGGTTTGTATGAAATGTCTTCGTTAAAAAAGTAGGAAAAAAAAAAAAAAATCGTACTATTTTTGACTCTCTGAACCCACAAGTTGTCGGTGCAATTCCAATTCCCACTGATAAATGCTGTTATTGTGTCCTCTCCCCTGGTGCTTTCTCCATTGTCTGCGTGCATTGTGATGTATGAATGTGTGTGTGAAGTGTTAAGTGGTTCCTTTGAGGTCCTTGAATGTGGAAAAATGCTAAATATATTATCTACAAACAGTACAAATAAAGAATACAAGCTGAAAACTAAAAAAAAGCACGTTGCATGAACTGTACTCACATTGACTCCTGCTTCTGGATGAGTAGGTCCCGTGATGGACGACCTCTGGCAGCGTGTCAGGGTTCAGAGTAATTGGGGTGAGAGATCGAGGCCCGGGGCGAGTGTCAGTGCCGTGTGCAGAACATAAGCGTCGGTGCCGTGTGCAGAACATAAGCACTGTACACTTGGCAGAGACGTTCGCGTGTTCGGCCGGGGGCAAAGGCCGAGCAAGAGTCTGGCATTATCAACCTCTTCATTTGTCTCCATTATGAAGATGGGTGTTGTAGCTTTGGGAATCTTAATGCATAGACTCCTAGTTTTGTTTTTATTGCTAGTTTTTGTGCAAACTGGCAGAGAAAGTGGGCATTTTACTATACAAATGTTTATTATTGCAATTATTGTGAGAGAAGAACAGAACATTTGAATTCACTTTCATTCACATGTGTTTACTATGTTGTCAAGATACTAACATTTCAAACTTGATTCTCAATACCGATTTTAAGAAAAACATTTGAAAATAAATAAATGATACAATAAATAAATATGCAAGGCTTGTGTGAATGAAACAAAAGAACTGCAGGTATGTTTTTGATGAGGAAACACCATTATAACATGTATAGATATTTTAATTTCTTATCTATTGTGGCCACCCACGGTCAATAATCGCCAGTACCTCTCATGACTTATGTGTGAAATCATCGTTTTGTTCATATTTCATTTCTGCAGTTCTGTCTATTGAGGAATCATCTGTTTTGAATTTGCACGAGTTGCAGTATTTTTTTCCCCAAGAGTTTATTGGGAACATTGTCACGGATGTTGCATATTTTAGAGGTAATAACAGGCATGTATGTACAACCACTACTGCAAAAACACACAAAGAACAAACCACTAAATGATATTCATAACACTGTCCTATTTATAGATGATGTCTTTAAGCATTTTCTGTACTGTACTATACTACTACTGTGCCGTACTATTACTTTTTACCACTTTTTTCATGTCGTTTGCTGTTGCTAGTAAGTTCTGTGATTGACTTGCTGTAAGCAAAGCGGAGAAAAACGCGCCTTTACCAATTTATCAAGATAAATAAGATGTCATCAACTTGCCTGTGTCTGTAGTGCATCTTAGACTTGTGTTTGTCAATGAGGGATTTAACTTTTGGATGGAACATCAAAATACCATGAAATCCGCCATGTTTCAGCAGTAGTGCAACACGTCCGTGGAGATACCGAAACGATGTTGAGAAGTAAATCGATGAAAAAGGTTTCGCGGGGGGCGGAAGATTTGCTGACGTTAATCTTGATATCTTAATTTACATACAAAATAGTGAAATAAAAATGCTAGTATCTTGTAGAGCAGGTTATTACAAGCATTTTAAGGCCAACATGACGAGTCTGGTAGCAGCTTTTATAGAAAGAGGCACAGATTTGAGAAGCCAGTCGATGGAGGTGAAGGTGTTTTGAAGGTGAATTAAAGACAACAAAACGCACAAACATAGAAGAATACCTACAACAAATAAAGAAAACGAGAAAAACTAGCCACCCAAGACACACACACACCCACAAATTTAATGAAATAAAGCAAAAGTAATGTGGTAGCGCTGCATAACTACACTGCTGGGCCCTCTTATTTTCATATTTTGGCCCATTTATAATTTAATTTCTCTTTCTAACACTCTCTTTTCTCCCTATTTAATAATTAAAACTAATTATCTAATCCTAATCCTTCCTATTTGGCTAGATTGTCCATTTATACGTGCAGTTTATGATCACTACTAGTAAGTACTTGATTATATAGTGTTCTCTTTGTATATTTAGCATTTTAAAATCAACATCGCACTATAGCTTAATAAGATTCTCCGTTATAAACTGCTGAGTTGCACAGTGAAACAGTCGCTAATCCACATTGCCCCGCACTCCCCCGTGTTTATCCCACCAAACATGTGCGCCGAGTAAATCCCCGGGCTCAGCTGGGAACCGCCGGTATCTCCGCTGCCTTCATGTGGGTGCTCTGCGGGTGCCGTGCGGGTGCTGGAGCGGCAACGGGGGACCACGGAGGCCACATTAAACTGCAGAGGGCGTGTCGGGATCTGATGCACTTTCACTGTCTCTTTGCACAACGCTGGAGTTTGTGTTTTCATGCTGATTTGCAGTTGCTGGTTCAAATCCATGTGTTTGTGATTACAGTACAAGGTTATGGCATCCCACAAGAAGCATCCATTTCACTGCACAACGTCGTCCCACTGAAATTCCCTGGGTGTGTTAGTTTAAAGCTGATTTGTTAAAACTAAGTTAAATCGTGAGTGAAAAAGTTTGAGTAACTTTCGGTAACGGTTACAAAAGTGTAGCTGTTTCTTGTGTGGTCTCTTACTCACCCTCTCCTCCTGGGTGGCTTTAAAAACATTTCGAGCAGGGCCTACATTTTTTACCACGATGAAAAATGTCAATAGGGATATAATTGGCAAAATACTGACGTTAGACAAAATCCAGCGATGGCGTTTGTTTACATGCTTAATGATTAAATGGGCCATATTAGGCTATTTTCTGATTTCTGTTATTATAATGTAGTTTCCTCATCGCAAACAAACCTGAAGTTGAGTTTTGTTTCATTCTCACAAACCCTGCATATTTGGGAGGTTTTTTTTTTATTTTCTCACACAGAAAACGCTCTGTTCC
>JACN01041766.1:0-12703 GCA_000787155.1 Scartelaos histophorus | reverse complement strand
AAAAAATAATAATAATTAAAAAGAAAAACAAACAATTAAACTGAAAACTATGCGCAGGTTTTAGATAAAAAAAAAACACAGAAAAAAAAATGATTAAAATCCTTTCACAGAAAAAAATAAATAAATCCTTGCCTAACTCTTTTTAAGTTCGATCACCTATTCTTGCCAAATGAAGACTGTAATGGTTTTACTGCAGGGGTGGGCTTCGCGACCAGGCAGGTGGGCAACGTGACCAAGCCCACGGTGGTGATCAGCCAGGACGGAGACAAGGTGGTGGTGAAGACCCTGAGCACCTTCAGGAACACGGAGCTGTCGGCCAAACTGGGAGAGGAGTTCGACGAGACCACCCCCGATGACCGCCATGTCAAAGTCAGTCTGTCAGCAAGCCCTGGAACAGACATCTAGACTTTTATGACATTTTAATCACTTTTTGTTTGAATCTTTTTAGTCTACTTTCACGTTGGAAGGAGATAAGTTCGTGCAGGTCCAGAAGTGGGATGGCAAAGAGACCAGATTTGTCAGAGAAATGAAAGATGGCAAGATGGTTATGGTAAGTTATATGTATTCCATTCAAACAGAGCCAGACAGAGACTAAAACACATACAAAAATACCCTTTATAACAAAGACTATAGTATTATTAAATCATAATCAAAAATTCTTAGTTTTATGAATAATACATTGTATTCGCCCAAAAAAGGCATCGAAAATCACACTTCTAATCGATACTAAAACCAGTATTGAAAACATACTCAATCGACACTGAAAAAATCCCATAAACATGACATTTCTTGAATAGTTTTAAAGGAATCTGGAACTTTATCAACACCAGTATAGAACCACATGATAACTTAAACAAAGTGCTATTATTTTGTGCTGGAAACAACTTAATTCTATTGTCAAACTGTTTTTGGCTCATCATTGTGGTATCAGAATCGGTGTTGAGTATCAAGCCTTTTCCTTAGTATCAAAATGGATAATATTGTATAATAGAATAGAATAGTATAATACAAATGATTTGAAGGCTAGTCCACAGTTAAGATAATTGATAGTTTTAGTCCTATTGTTCCGGCGTGTACTTTTAAAACTAGAATTTGATAAGTAAATGTGATTTTCTGGTTGGACGTAGCATACTAAGCTGTTCCCTGTCCATGTTTTTCAGACTTTATCTTTCGAGGGCGTCCAGGCGGTGCGCACGTATGAGAAAGCATAACCATCTGTACGTGCATCCGATCTGAGTGTAAGGTCTGATCTAAAACTGCTTTGAAAAACTTTTTGCAAACAATTTTTTAACCCATTCCCGTTGACAATTAAACCGTTTGAATGTTCGCATTGTTGTCTCGAAAGAACAGCTAATAAAAGTCACATTTTTCCAAACTTTTCTCTCGGCTCTCTTTTGAGTCTCTCAGGGCTGTCGGGCTTTCGTCGAGGGCGTCTTAGTCGACTAATCGTGTTATTTCGATTATTATTAAGGATTTAGATGGGACAACAGTAGAGAGGAGAATCAAGTGACTTAGCAGAAGAGGTTTTTTTGCATCGATACTGATTTCAAATATTGGGCAATACTGAAAATTTGCTTGATTGGATATCGGTTCCATGATATCGGTTCAGCTGGGCCTTTAATTGGATGTAATTGTACTATTTATAGGCAAATTTTGGCCTAGAATGTCTCATAATGTTTGAACTTTTATTCATTCAAAGCTGTTCTGTAGTTACTTGAAGGATAAATAGCTGTTACATAACACAATTGGATCTCTTTTGTAATAAGTAGTAACAATTGTAATAATCTTGTGTAATAAATCACTATTTTTGAAAGAAATAAGTTAATATCAAGTATTAGCCGGTACTTAAAGTTAAAGTATTGGTATCAGAACTGAAAAGATGGATTGTTGTAACCCTAATTTTTGGTATTTCTGTGCAAAAAGGCTGATTAAACTCAGTCTTTATATAAACAGATTATTTTGTAGTACTTTTCTCTGTGTAAGTAGTTGTTTGGGTCAGATACACAGAGATATGTGAAAGTTTTGAGAGCTTTTGCCACGCCCCTTTTCGATCTGCAGGACATGTCTTCAGTGGACCCAGAATTTCTTTAGCCTACGCGAGTGTGGGAACAGAGCCTGGCTGTACGCTCCGGCCCAGGTGACAGCTGCAGGCTCGGGTCGGGGCAGCTCCAGGGATGACCCGTAGTGACCGCTCGTCCTTCTCCCCCTCCTCCTCATCCTCCACCACCTCCTCCTCCTCTTCTTCTTCTTCGCTGACATCACTTTAGCTAATCCGCTTTAACTTGTGGTGTCATTACGTAGAGGCATCATTCGATTGTGTGAACCAACCAACCGTGAGTGAGTCCCCGGGCTCAGAAACAGGTCACTATCTCACCCACAGCGCCCTACTACACCGCGCTATAAATAGTGTGTCAATAAAGCCTTGTATGTGGGCCAGAAAAGTACCCCTCCCATGTGTGCGTAGTGCTGGGTACTACTATTTAGTTACACTTATTTGAGTAACTTTTTAATCATACTTTTACTACTTGAGTAATATTTAGTTTGAAATAACAGTACAGTTTAGTTTGGGTTACAGCAAAGTATAAGTCAGATATTTCTTTTTCATTTGCTTTCATTTACTTTTTACTTAAGAAATGACTTCAACTACTACAACTACTACTACTAGTTACTTGAGTAATATTTGGCTTGAAGTAACAGTACACTTACTTGAGTAAAAGTTTGGGTTACTCTTCCCACTTTGTGTTTCAGCAAATTATAAATCAGATGTATTGTTTTGACAGTTACTCTTTCATTTACTTTTCCTAAGTGCTATTTTACTTGAGTCATTTCTTCAACTACTACAACTACTATTACTAGTTACTTGAGTAATATTTAGTTTGAAATAACAGTACAGTTTAGTTTGGGTTACAGCAAAGTATAAGTCAGATGTTTCGCTTTTCATTTACTTGAGCAGAAGTTCCTTTTTACTTAAGAAATGTCTTCAACTACTACTACTACTACTACTACTGGTTACTTGAGTAATATTTGGCTTGAAGTAACAGTACACTTACTTGAGTAAAAGTTTGGGTTACTTTTCAGCAAATTTTAAATAAAATGTTTTGACAGTTACTCTTTTGTTTACTTGAGTAGTACTTTTCCTAAGTGCTATTTTACTTGAGTCATTTCTTCAACTACTACAACTACTATTACTAGTTACTTGAGTAATGTTTAGTTTGAAGTAACAGTCCTCTTACTTGAGAATAAGTTGTGTGTGTTTTTTTGCATTATTACTTATGAAAATCTCTTTATATATAAAAAAGTAAGTCTACAAAAGTCTGACAGAAGTCTACAAAAGTCTGAACAATCTGTCTGATTGTTCAGACAGAAGTCTGAACAATATGAACATTGGTGTTTCTTACCCTTACTTGAGTACTACTATTTCCAAATACTTTGAGTAATTTCTTTGAGCACTACCTTGTACTTCTACTTTTGCAATATATAGTTTGAAGTAACAGTACTCTTGATGTCAGATTGTATTTAATATTTTGTCCTTCCAATTACATTCACAGCAAACTTTTCCCAAATACTTTTTCACTTACTTGAGACATTTTTTTGAACCACAACTATTTGAGTAATATTGAGTAACATTTCTCTTACTTGAGAACAATTTTGGGCTGCTCTACTCTTCTCTGCGTGTGTGCCCTGCCTAGTTCTTTGGGAATTCTCTAGCTCCTTTGTCCGGCCTTCATCATTCCCACAGCGCAGCATGAATCTAGGCAGTGTTAGCGTCAGTGTTCGCGGTCTGGGAGTGCTCTGTCTGCTATGCTCGCCGCTGCCAAGAGTTTGCACCTCTGAATGAGCGTAGTAACAAAAGCTCACTGCTAACTGGACTCAACCCCTCTGGATCTCGGCCAGTCTATTCATTTTAATCAAATCTGGGCTTCTTCAGTAGAGGCTCAAAATGTCTGGTTTTCTCACAACTTTGCACAATAGAAAAGTTGCGTTCAAAGGCCAGTGTGTGCAGCTGAAATGTTGAGGAGGAGGAAAGCTGACCGTGGCTGTAACTATACTGTATCTTCTGTGTCTGAGCAGAGCAGAGCGGGCTGCACCAGGGGAATGACTCCGTGTAACCTCTCCTATCGGTATCCTTTGCTCCAGACTTATTTACCGTTATTACAGTAAATCATTGTTAAGTGTCTTTTTAGTGTAAGCATAAAAGGAAACAGCAGAGACTTAAGAAACATGCACATTTCTGATTTTAATTAGAATTTTAAACATGATATCAATAATTAGAATGGAACAGAAGAGTAGTTTTAGAGCAGGCGTTTGATACTGACAGAATTGTGTGACATATTTAAAGCCTCATGCATGCACTCAAACATACTGTGCTCTGCTCTGATACAATAGAATGCACATACCCTGTTACACTGTGGATTTAACATTGAGATCTCTTTGACCTGGTTTGGCTCCTGTTATCAGTAGTGCACTTGAATCACAAATACGAGATATGAGGCCAATTACACAATAATGCTAATATTAATCTAAAGTTAACTATGTACGCCACACCCCAAACTGTGCTGCTCAAACAGCAGAGATCATCTGATAGGCTAAATTATAGCAGTCAGATTTCCTCAGGTCAGGGACCATAGAGAGTATTATGGGATGTACTGGCTCTGTGCTGCTCCGACCTGCAGCTTAGCCTCTGTCTCAGACTGGTCCTGTCCTGTGAAATACCCGACCCCTATACTGTCACTCCTGCTCCTGAGGATGGGAGGGTGGGCCTATGATGATCAATCCCCAACAAACTCCTGTCTACAACTGGAACTGGCAATAACTGCTTAAATAAAGTCAGCAGCAGTCTATTGCACATAGGTCCTCAATAAATATTAAACACAACACAAAATACAAATCATTTAAAATACAAAAAAATCAAATGTACAGTATGCACTATGGGTGCACTGTTAAATCAATCATGTGTTTGTGTGAACACAACAGTGACCAGTGCACTGAGGACAGGACGTTTGAGTTTGTTTCATAAATAGTGACACACTAGTGACTTGTTTGCATGTTTTCTTCTGTACTATTGGACGAGCAGAGGGCTAGCACATACTGCTCATATTGGTCCATATAGTTTAATCATTACCTAAATATCTTTTTGTATACTCATAAACAATTGTGCTGTGATCCAGCTCTGTGCTTTTACTTTTTGTAACAACACTGACTCACATTGTGTCAGTGTCCGGCTGCACAAAGGGCCACATTAGAATGCAGAGCAGAGTGGCTGTTTGCCACATGTTTCTAAGTGACTCAATAAAACATCATGTAGTGAATGCTTGAGCTGAGCTCCACAGCACCACAGCACAGCTCTGTGTCTGCCCAGAGGCCACAGGGTGCACACGCATAAGACTCGTCAGGTATGTTTGGGAGCTCTCAAATACAAGGCATGGCTGTTCCCTTGGAAACAAAAAGGTACAAATGAGTGCTGAAAACAACAAAAAAACAAAACCCTGATATGGAAATAGACAAAGGTGGTATATAAGTACTTTTCAAGTAGAAATCAGATACTCAAGTCTGTGCATCACACTAGCACTTGTTTTTGTAATGTACTAATGTGACAAACTGCACTGGTTCCATATAAGTAAGAGCACCTCATTTGAGACAGACAGTCAAACAGTGAGGGAACAACACTATCTGTATGTTTGAGAGAGCTCCACCAAACAGGAGAGGTGAGGCAGCTCAGAGCTCCAGCCTCTCAGCCCCTCAGACCTTCCTCTGCCCCAGTCACATGAAAGGATGTCCCCTGGGCCCCTCAGAACACCAGCGGGGAGAAGGAGTAGAACGGGAACTGGGCCTCATCCTCATCCACAAAGAAGCACTGGAAGTAGGGCAGCTCCTCTGGAGACACAGGAGAGACGGCACAAAACATCAGACACACCCACCACCTCCCACTACCCCACCCTCCAGCACCCACAACCCCACCCACCACCAGATGGAGGAGAGAATGTGCACATACCGTCCACTGTGATGCTCTCTGGTGCTGGAGCTGTGACACACAAGAGAAAAACAATAAATACGTTTTAGTCCATCATGTCAGATGTAGTGTGTACTTTATGACTGCAGTACATGTCAGAGTTACTGGGAGTGTGTACTGTATGACTGCAGTACATGTCCGAGTTACTGTGAGTGTGTACTGTGTCACTCTGCAGTACATGTCAGAGTTAATGTGAGTGTGTACTGTGTCACTCTGCAGTACATGTCAGTGTTAGTGTGAGTGTGTACTGTGTCACTCTGCAGTACATGTCAGTGTTACTGTGAGTGTGTACTGTCACTCTGCAGTACATGTCCGAGTTACTGTGAGTGTGTACTGTCACTCTGCAGTACCTTTAGGCTCTTCTTTAGGAACTGTCTTTGCGGGCTCCACTTTTTGTTTGAGGACCTTCTCTTCTGCACAGGACATTTAAGTCAAATGTGAGTGTGTACTGTGTCACTCTGCAGTACATGTCAGTGTTACTGTGAGTGTGTACTGTCACTCTGCAGTACATGTCCGAGTTACTGTGAGTGTGTACTGTCACTCTGCAGTACCTTTAGGCTCTTCTTTAGGAACTGTCTTTGCGGGCTCCACTTTTTGTTTGAGGACCTTCTCTTCTGCACAGGACATTTAAGTCAAGTATTAGTATAAGAAAACAAGACACAGGAAGTACTGCTGAATGTTTTATAAGGAGCTACTGTGTATTCTGTATTTATATTACGATATTTGTTTTTTACTTACTGTACATACATTTATATAACATATGTCTTATTGATACCAGTCTCTTGCTATTAATTTAGAAGTTTTACCATTTTTTCCAAAATATTTTTAAACTGCTTTATTGTAATATAATGTGATGTGTGAGGCACTGTGTCCAAATATCCCTTGTGGATCAATAAGATCTAAGTCTAAGTCTAAGTCTAAAATGTACAAGCTCTCAACGCACAGGTCTTCATTAAAGCTACACAGTGTAACTTTTCCGATGGGAGGTCTGCCTGCTCGTTTCCATGGAGATGTGTTTTCATTGCAAAGAATATCCCACAGTATGGCCTCTATGTGTCTATAAGAAAAGTTCCATGGAGCACCTGAGTGTCCCTCTGTGGTGGAAGATTACAGCTGCTCTGGACTGACAGGGACCTGCTAATAATAATAATGACCCCTCAGCTCATTCACACAGGAGAGAGAAAGACTCTATGAAGTGACTAAAGAGGAATCTGGATTATTAGATGACAACTCCCCCACTTGACCCTGTGTTACCCTGTCACTGCCCCATGGGTGGGTGCACTGCATAACCCTGGGGTGGTGCTTGTCCCCATGAAGGTCATGATGCAGGTCAGAGTGTATTTTTAGAAATATAAACACCTGTATGGCACATTCCAGGCAAAGCAGTAATCACCATGACAGACAAGCAGTAGTGGAAAAGTTACACAATGCACCTTAAAGTTCTACTACTACTACAAAAGTGATTCTTTCTCTGAGTCATATAACTAACTGAACTTACCTTTCTCCTCCTTGGACTTCTTTTTCTCTATTAGTTTTTCTGAAAAAGGAGGGGGAAATCATCTAAGAGATTTATCAGCCAGAAGTGTCATACACAACATACACAGGAGCTGTGATTTTATACTAGACAAAGCTAAAATGCCATAACATTTTGGTTAAAGCAAATTTAGCACAAAGCATCTAACTGCAGTACCCCCATTAGCCATTAGGAAGCGCTACAGTGCACTTCTACTGTCAGTGAGAGCTGTACCTCTTTTCAGATCAGCTAATAGACGTTTCACGTGATCTAAATAATATAACCATAACAACAATAAAACAATTAAGGACGACAACAATCCCTTGGAGTGACATCACAGTGATAAAGTCGACCTAATTACTGAACAATAGTCATGTGGCAGTTGCTTTTCACAGGATTAGTATAAACAAAACAGAAGTAGGTTACATGTGGGTATGTATGGATTATTCTGTCTCCATCTGGTGATGCCATGGGACGGCGTGATGCTAACTGAAAGCACTAGTCTGATTCATCTTTGCTTTGTTTTAACGCACTCTGACCAGTTTTTCAGTTAATCACTCTCACTCTGCTTAAACAGAACCCGTGAACGCTGATCACAGGTTCCTGAAAATGTGGTTATTAAATCCATGTCATATTTTTTCTTGAGTTTTAAAACTTTTGTGTTTGTTAAGGTTTGCATTGCGCCTCCTATTGAACATTCCTCCATACAGATACATGTAAAACACCCCCAGTGTGGTGTCACTGCAAAGTGTCAGTACTCATAAATGTTTACTACCCTTCAGTTACTATGTATTTTACTACACAAGTATTTTTATCATCATTTTTGAATCACCAATATTCCAATAAGATCTTGTAGGCTAAAACATGATACCCAATAAATGATTGACAACTATATGTAGCCTAGAGATACATGTAGAACCCTACTGTGATGTTACTTCTATGTAAAATTATAATAAAAAATACTGTAATCCCAAAATTTCCCAAATATGAAATCATTAGAGTACCCTTCTTTACTGGAGCTTTTTCCTTCTCTTTAAGAGCCTCCACTTCTGCAAGAGAAACGCAGAGTCAGACACTTATTATATTATATTATACTTACTACATCTGGCATGAGCTGCAACATGTCAGTGAAGGTGACTATTTAAAAGCGCTGTAAATGATTTTTACTGAAAACATAAAAAGCAAAACTAGTTCACTATACTACAGTTTGCAGTGGTCCAAAGTTTTCCTTTCTTCTGCATTCTGAGCATCCTAATTATTCACCACGATGAGTTTATTAGCACTTTTCACAACTCTGAGACCAGTGAAGTGGAGTTTGGCCATCACAGTAGAGTTAACACAACTAGCATGCTAATGTATACTGATTATTACAAAAAAGCACTTTATAATTAGATGCAGACAGCGCGCAGCAGACTTATTTTGACCTCAGGAGCTGCTTATACAATATATGGGGCAATACTGGGGCAAGGTAAAGTTTGTTCAAATATGAGAAAAAACAGCTTTAAAGGAAAGTTTTCTGAACAAGCTCGATCCAGATGACCTTCTCTTTTAAACAGAGTGGATGGTCGGAGCTGGCGGTGTTCAAAGCCATTCCAAAAGCAGCTTTAAGCTCATCTATGTCTACACACAGGTTTAGGTTCACAGTTTGGTACCTTTGCTCATGCGGGCGGGCCTGGGCTCTCCCTTTAACGCTGTTCAGTGACCAGGGACAAAGGCATTTGATCATGATTATAATGTTAATATAGTAAGAACATATGGACTTATATTTGATCAGTTTTTTCTCATTATAGTACACAAAATAAACATTCAAGTATATCAGTGTATGTGTAATGCGTTACCTTCTCTGATGGACACGGGTTTGATTTCAGCTTCTGTGGTAAAAAAAAAAAAAAACATGTTAAAAGTATGGCCTTGACTACACACTTACCTGCTCATGTTTGGGCCACAAACACGTTTTAAAAGTTTTATATTACACAAAATAGACTCTTTTGAGCATTAAGCCATGTTATATGTTGTTCATTTACCTGGAGTTGTGTTTTGGGTCATTCACACATGTTTAAGTAACCCTTTATTAGTCTGTCTACATGTTCAAAGCTCATGCAGTGATCTATTCCACCTTGTGATGTCATGAAGCTGTAGTTTTCCATTTAGCAGCTACATTTTACCTTTAGTTCAGTAGAGATGGGGAATTCCACGACTGAAATAATCCAAATGATTCTAGTGATGATAGTGGAGCACTTCCTGTATTACCGCATGACATCACCAGTTGGAACAGTGTTTTCAGTTTGAGAAAAGAACTATTAAATGTGTGAATGAAACAAAACACAACTCCAGGTCTGTTTGTGATGAGGAAACCACAATCGAAAAAATGGGAACATGGTTGAATAGTTACAACATCCATTAGGCTGCCAGTCTGAAATGAGCTAAAATTCTTATTAGTGCAAAGCTGGAAATGTTTGGTTGTGAATGGATGGACTATTAGCTATTAATGTATCTATTATAGTTTTCTCACATGCTTTAAGCTCTTATATTACACAAAATGGATTACTGTGAGCTTAAGCCATGTTAGAATGTTGTTGCCTCCTCAAAAACATCTCAGAAGTTGTGTTTTGTTTCATTCAGTCATGCTTGAGTTATTCTTTATAGGTCGACACCTCCAAAGCTCAAAATGAAGTGATAGTTCAACAGAATTTGGCAATTTTGGGTTTAAAATGATCCAATAATTCATAAAGTGGAACATATTGTTTTCTATTTGAGTAAAGAATTAAGACTAAATATGCAGGATTTGTGCGTTAAACGTGAATCAAACAAAACACAACTCCAGGTCTGTTTGTGATGAGGAAACAACATTATAACACAGATCAGAAAATAGCGTAATATGGCTTTTTTTTAACAATATACAAGCTCTCTGCATATTGTTATGTACTGCATAGGCTACTGCAGATCCGTGTACCTTTTTTGTGAACAGCTAATGTCCGTTTGACTTTGGAAACTGGTGCTATGATAAGGAACACAGAACACTTTAACTAACAACCTATGCGGCATTACATAATACTTGCCAGATTGCAGTATTTATTAAGTAATTACCTTTTTGTCTGAGTAACGCTCTGATTTTCTCTTTTGGTCTCACCAGCACTAAGTAACAATAACAGTTTTTTTGGGTTGTTTTATTACCTTTTCCAAAAAAAACAGTCAAACTTACCTTTCTTCTCTGGCTGTATCTTCACTTTTTCTTTGGATAGAGACACGTTTTTGGCAGGAGCTTCAGTTTCTGCCAAAAAAAAAAGGTAACAAATGAACTCAATGAAGCTTAAAAGTGGGATATTGTGGATTTAGTATTAATAGAGCTGTGTTCATATTGCTGGTTACCTTTAACTACTGGGACTGCTTTGGTCTTTTTGGAAACAGGTTCTGAAAAACAGTTATTTTCCACATTAAAAACCCATATTATTATTGAAGCAAATGTTTCAGGAAATTGTGAATTCCAAAAACCATACCGGGCTTCACAAGGACTGGTTTTACTTTGTCTTTGGGAGCTTTGACCTCTGCAACAAAACAGATTACAATTGTGCAGTTGAAGTAGTTAAAATGAGACTTAACCCTAACCGTAACCCTCCAAATATTTTTACTCCAATAATATTTCATGATTTTCCACAGTATGGCATTAAAAATATTTTGTATTTATGCTCAGATTTTATGTTCAGATCTGGCACATATACCTGAAGGACTCCCTCTGCCAGAAAAGTTTCAAAGCTTGACTTGAAAGTAGGTATTTATTTAGAACAGAAGATTTAAAATCAGGAAAGAAATGCACAAAAAGTTGAAGGTGCGTGGACTTTCAAAACACAGAGGAACTGCCATAACAACAGTGACGAGAGTGATAAGACGTATGACATTTTGAGAGCTGAAGAGTGAGTTTGTTAAGGCTAAGATCATTCAACTGCTATGACACAATTGAAAAGCTAAAAAATGAAAAATCGAAATATTCCATGGTTACATTACTTCGAACTTACCTGTTTTTGTTACGTTAAGATGTTCCTTCTTCACCACGGATGCAACCTCCTTCTTGACTACCTGGATTCTACGAACTGTCCTATGCCGTGGAACATCTACAAACGAATCCAAATTACTTTAGAAAGTACTGACATTTTTCAAAACTAGCCTAAACTATCTAAATCTGCATCCCACCTTTAGTCTTTTTGGGCTCCTTGTCGTCTTCTTTGGCCTTTTCCTTGGCCGGTTTCTTTACTTCTTTTTCTTCTTTGGGTAGTTTGTCTTCTTTTGGTTCTTTTACCTTTTCTTTGGAGACCTTCTTCTCTTTTACCTCCACAGGTGGGCTGATCTTCACTTCTTTTTTCTCTTTCTTTTCTTTGGGCACCTCTTTCATTTCTGCTGGGATTTTCTTTTTGTCTTTGGTTGGTTCCTTTTCCTTCTTTTCTTTTGGGGATTTCTTCACCTTTTCCTTCTTCGGTTCATCTTTGGGTGGTGTAATTTCCTTGACTTTTTTCTTCTCCTCTTTGGAAGGTTCTTTGGTGACTTCTTTTGGTTTCTTTTCTTTCTCTTTTGTATGTTCTTCCACCTTTTTCTTTTTCTCCTCCTTGGGTTTATCTTTTTCCAGTTTCTTTTCTTGGGGTTTCTTTATTTCCTCTGTGACAAGAGGCTGTTCTTTTTGAACTTTGGAAGGTTCCTCAGCTTTCTTCTCTTTGGGTTTCTCCTCTACTATCTTCTTATGTCTGCGAAGTCCCTTTTCTTTGGGTTTTGGAACTTCTTTAATATCTTTTGAAGGTTCCTTGACTTTTTTGTCTTCAGAAACCTTTGCCTCCTTATCTGCCACAAGTTTCTTCTCAGGTTTGTCCTCTTTTCGAAGTGGCTTGTCCTCCTTTTTATCCTTCTTTTCTTTGGGTCTCTTGATTTCTTCTTTGACATCTTTAGAGGGTTCTGCTTTTACAACTTTAGAAGGCTTTTCATCTTCTTTTGGAGATTCCTTCTTCTCTTTGGTTTTTGGAGGCTCTTCCTTTGTTGCCCTCTCCTCCTTGGATGTCTTCTTTTCTTTCTCTTTTAGAAGGACTTTCATTTCTTTAGGTTTTGTTGTTTCCTCTGTGACATTTTTAATAGGTTGTTTCTTTTCAGCTTTAGAAGGTTCCTCAGCTTTTTTCTCTTTGGGTTTCTCCTCAACTATC
>KN491491.1:20578-34706 GCA_000787155.1 Scartelaos histophorus | reverse complement strand
CACACACACACACATATTCTACTCAGACAGCACAGTGAACAGTTTATTGGACACAAACAGTTAAATGCTGAGCTGTGTGTAAACATGTGAAATAATAAAAGAAGTGATTGGGCTCAGTGGGTCACAGCTGAACAAAGGTTAAATGAAAATACAACAAAGAAAAGACAAGAAATATGTTCGTAAACAGGTGAGGTCGTTAGCAGCACCAGGTGTCGGGTGTGAGGTGTGACAAAGGAGTTTCAGGAGGAAGGAAGTGAAAGTGTACGTAATGTGGAGCTCATAGAGGAAAGTTGGTGAGCACAGCACCATAAGAGCTGATCTGCAACTCTTTCCTCCTGTTCTGATGAGAAACTAGATCAATGTCTGATTTGGCTTGTTTCCAGTGATCCAGCCGCTCCACTAATCTCATATTTAATCAAAAGTGGCCAAGGGCTGTGTTATTTTCATATCTATGCTGTGACACAGTTCATAAATGATGGCGATGGCTGCAGGGCAAACTGACACAAACTGTTGGTCTGTTTAGCGATGTTTTCATTTGTTCCTCTCATCGCAGAGGACTCTTTAATCACGCTCATCATCTGCCTCATCCAGAGTCACTGCTGGTGCTCCCCTCTGCTCTGAGCTTCATTAAAGAACTCCTGGCTGTCTAAGGCAACTTCTTCATCCATCTCCTTTAAAAGAGTTCACATAGCCAAAGCGAACTCATTCAATAAAGCTTAGTAATACTTTCTCTTTCCAGGCTGAATTAGCTTTACCGAGAAACAACTCAGATTTGATCTCTTGACTGTTGTGAAAAGCTCTTATAACTCATGCTGGTGAATAATTAGGCTGGTAGGAATAATACATTAGGAAAGTGAGAATAATACTGCTCAACTAGTTTTGTTCTTCACAGTAAAACACACAATGCCTTTAATATTTGCTGAAAACACACACAACATTAAGCAGAAGTGTATGATATGAAGTGGGCTTAATCTTATATTTAACATAATTTAAATGAGTGCACAGCTATTCCAGTTTTGCCATAGAACAGTAACATATAAAAGCAGCTGTTAGGGTCAAAATAAGATATTGAATTATAATTTATAAGCATTTTCATCCATCACAAATGCAGAAGTAATGTTTAACGTGTTAGTGAGCTAGTAAGATACCTGTTCTTGGATGTGCACTAATGCTGCTTTGGCTTTGACTGTTGTGAAACATGTTTATCGCCTCATTGGGAGATGAGACAAGACTGAAAGTGTGAAGTGAGTCTAAAATCACACTGTCATTGTATGAAAATGGTAAACATCAGATACAGGGTTGTTGTATAATACGTGTTCAAATGGATGAGGTCAAAACAGGACAATTTAAAAGCCAAAAGTTTATTCCCACAACATACAATTCTAATACAGACGTCTGGGTCTTGCAACGTAATCCCTGACTGCACATAAATACATGGGGCTCACGCCAGGCATGATGAAGAAGACACCACTAACGTAGATACATGGGGCTCACGCCAGGCATGATGAAGAAGACACCCAACTAACGTAGACCCACAGTTTTAACATACACAATTAATGAATATTGAAATATGCAAATTTGAGTACGATGCATCAGCGTTTCCGTCTCATATTGTTACACCCATTGTTTTTTCATTCTCCTTACAGGCCCGTCTCTCGTCTTAGTTCAATATTTTCAACTTAAGTTTCCATTCTCTGAACCTGAAAGCAGAACAGAAAAAAAACCCTACGCCTGCACTCGGACACAGTGGTCTCTGGGTGAGAGGTCGAGACACACACAAGAAGTCACCAACTGAGCAAAGCACATAATATTGTGCTGCATGTTTTTAAGAAGCTGTAAAGCAAACTTTGATTAACAGATAAACACATTAAAACTGTAATCCTCAGCAGGGTCTAGAAAACAAAGACTAGTCCTTACAAGCATATTCAAGAACTAAACTGGCTCATTAACACAACTTGAAATGCACTATCAGTATGAAAGAGTCCAAATAGGAAAAAATACTCACAATTCCTCAAACTCAACAGCAGGGGTGAAACACAAAATTCTGGGGGGTCCTAAATTCACATTCCTGCACTACCCTTTACCCTCTACACCCAAAATCGGATTATTATTTGCTTTCTGGTGTTATTAAAATGTTATATAAACAGTTAGATCTGATTTCTGTTTGATTTTTCACATCTGTGCTTGTTATAATTTGAAAATTAGACAAGTTAGGGTGAAATTAAAAAGGCAAAGACAAAAATGCAAGAGGAATTGAAGTAAAACCAAACACTAAATCTAACTCTTTGGCTACTCCGCTGTGTATATAGTGTGTTAAAAGTATTATCTAACTGTCCCTAGTTATTTTTGGGTGACTTTACTGCAAACAAAGCAAATCTGGGAAAAAAAAGCCTAAATTTAACTGTGTGCTACAATTTTCCAGTAATTGATGACATCACACAGCACTGATTCCTGATTACAGTTTTTGTCATCAGAAACACTGTAGGGGCGGAGTTTGAATTGTGGATACCTGTTGGTCCAATCACACTGCTTCTTATACCTCTAAACCCCGCCCCCCCACACAATAATATAATAAAATAACAAAGAACAAATATATAAATGGTAATTATAAATTCAAAAATGATCAGGGTTTAGTCCCACCTTAAAGAACAACTAACTAATGTGTGTGTGAAGATCAGATGTTTTGTGCATGTAAAAAAACAAAAATCTACTAAAAAATATTATGTTATCTGATTTTGACCATCTTTTCTGAGCATCTGAAGAAGTTACAGCCGATTTGAACATTTAATTTTCATTTGCTGTTCTTGTCATGTTCCCACTCACTAAACTACAAAGCACAGTGTGAACCTTTGACAAAAATAAATCAAATATTCATAGAAATACTCACAAATAATCTGTAATTTCTGGAGTGCATTTGGAAACAACACGTCTCAGTTGTTTTACCCTCTTGTTCATTCTTGCTTGCTCCATTGTGAAGGCCTCTGTGTCAGTGTGACTGCTAATCCCGTCACTCGCTGGTGGAAAACCTGTATAATTTGCTCTCAGATAGACAGCAGAAGTAGCCTGAGCGGTGTGAATAATTATCTTAAAAATGTTCCAAAGCTGGTGTCAGGCTCTGGGACTGTTGGAGCTCTGTCTGTAGCTGATTACATGGTGTCACTGGTGCTCACTGCCTCTTCTTTTAAGAGCCAAGAAACACAGGCTTTACCAGGGATTTCTCTGTTTTATAAAGAATCTTCTCTATCATCAGTGGTCGGCTTTGAAAGCACAGCAGTCTCATGCCAGTTTCTTTCAGAGAAAACTTCACCAGCCCTGACACATGGGTCATTGTCTTACAAGTTAGACAATTCTGCTGATTGCGGCTGAGAATTAGTTTAAAGATTACTCACCAATGCAGATAACACGATTTTACTTTGGATTTTGGGGGCTTGCAATGAATAACTGTAGACATAGGTAGACATACTTTAATGAAGGAAATATAGACTATAAATAATAATACTGAAATTCTGCATGTACATTACAAAATTATGCGCTGCAATAAATACTTAGAGCACTTAAAGATGCATTGTGTAACTTTCCTGGTGCATGATCTGTCATCTGATTTTTCTCTCCCATGGATATTTTATTGCCTTGCCGGAAAGTAGCATTAAACTTAAAATAACACAAGCAGGGTCGCCTCTCCACAGATCTGCACTTGGTTTGGTGCTGTCACTTTTTTGCCTCCATGGAGATAAATACCTTTAATGGAGCATTGCGAACAAAGCAACATTTCCATGGAGACAAGGAAGTAATGGACCCTCCATCAGAAAAGTTACACAGTGTAACTTTCAGTCGTTAGTTTGTATCTCTAATGAGTCATAGAAGTTTGTCTGTCTTTTAACCTTGTACAGCTCAAATCTCATAGTGCAGAAAAATAACCAAACATTTCCCACTTGTGCAAGGAAAAAGTCTCCATGATAAAATTTGACCCCCAAGAATCCATCTATCAAGTATTGAAAGATAAATCGATATAGTATTTATCGTGACAGGCCTGTATAGATGGTGATGTCATCCTCTCAGACGGAGGGTAAGAGCCATTTCTTTCCTATTGATTAGATCGTGTTTTTCCAAGAAATATCTAAAAGGTCCAGTTGATTCACATCAGAAGTGTTTGGCGGCTGTTACTGGTCTGCTTTTAGAACAGTGTGTCCACTGGTGAAGCATGTTCTGTTTACTGTGAGTAAGTGGAGACCATATCGATTTGTTCAGGGCATTTTTTCTGTCTGCAGATTTTGGGGCCAGTGTTGTGGAGCCCCCCTGCAGAGCTCCAGCTTGTGTTTCTCAGACCTCGGCTTGTTTCGGCCCATTACCCGTGTGTGCTTCCCTGCGGTGAATGTACTTGTGAATGTGTCAGGAAGTCTGTCTGTTGGTTTGTCGCGTTGCAGTGGATTTTGTGAGTTTTTGAGGAGGAAAGGAAGGTAACAGTCTCACATTGTTATGCAAGGAGTTATCTGACTATAATCTTTTTTTTTAATGGCCCATATTACGCTATTTTCTGATCCATTATAATGTTGTTTCCTCATCAAAAACACACCTGGAGTTCTGTTTTGTTCCATTGGCAGTTTTAACTCACAAATCCCATTGGCTGAATTCTTCTCTCAAATGGAAAACACTTTGTTTCACCTTGTGCCTTGTGCCTTGTGTCATTTGGTAATACAGGAAGTGCTCCATTGTGTTTTTAAACACCATATACCTTCACTTGAAACTTTTTAATAATTTCAACCCTGGAATTGCCACAGTCTACAAAATAAAAAATATGAAGTAGCTGGTAACGACTCAGCTAACACTGATTGACATCACAATACGCAGATGTTACCTGTCCAGAAGTAATTTAATGACAGACGCGTCTTTAGACCCTCGTCTGTTTCAGTGCAGCCATCGCTGGAATGAATCTCCAAGAATCACTTCCGTTTGGCTTTGCTTCTTTTCCCCTTCACTTCTCCTTTCAGCGACCTCAAAAATTGATTTTATTTTGCAGTGAACTGGTAGTTGATTCTCGTCTGTCATTGCAACAAACTTTGTGCAAACTGCGAGGAAGCTACAGCTCGAAAAGGCGGTAAGAACCGCTGCATTGGTTTAATAAATAGCATCTTGTGTCTGTGGAGTGCGTAAAAGCTGAACGTAAACCACGTAATCCCAGCGCGCCGGAGAGTCAGTTACGCCAGCAGCGAAGGGAGTTTGATTGACAACCCAACAGCCAATAGAAAATGTGGAAAATTGATTAATTTTCATTCTTTTTGTTTTGGTCATCATAATTACAAGGATGCTACATGTCTACAATGCTGTCATTGACAATTTGAAGCAAAAAAAATCCTCCATACAACCTTTAATCTGATCTGATTTGAACACATTTTTAAGTGAAGTGACTTAGCTGAAACTTGTGTTAAACAGTTACTCACACACACAATTACAGTCATAAACCAAGTCAAGTCAGTAGCCAGCAGAGTTTCAGTTAGTCACACTCACAGTTTCTGTGAAAAATAAACACCTAAACAGGACCACAGATGCTTGTATTGATCACAGGCTCCATTTTGTGTCGTTTTTCAGACATCTTAAAAACATTTTAGCAGTGTTTGGTAATGTATGCATTGTGTCTCTATGGTAACAGCAGAACATTAGACCATACAGATACATGTAGAACACCCCCAGCATGATGCAAAGAGAGGGATTGGGACTGTCTTGAGGGTCTGATTCTATACGAATTAGAATCTCAGAAGTTTAACATTGCTTCACTTGTACCTGTTTATATTTATAAACTGTTCAAAATGAGCTGCTCCACTGATTCTCCACTTTCATTTATTTTAATTTCATGTTTTGTATTTGGCATTCAGTTGTGACTTTCTGCATACATTAAAGGCAATTACAAACTTGCCAACTGAGACTCCAACTGTGTAACAAATATGTTTGATGTGCCCATAGCAGGAATCAGCCATAGAGTAAAGAGTCTATGTCCCAGGAGCACATGGTAATTTTAGAATATCACTGTTGAGGCAGTACTATACACTTCAAAGAAATGTAAGGAAAGAAGTCTTCTATGTGAGTGGGCTGCAACAGTGATGAGGGCACAGTGAGGACGTGACCCCAAGGTTAATCTTAAATCCTAGCTCTGGAAGAAACTGATCTAGTGGACCGGCCGTGGGTGGGAATCTGGACAGTATATGTGTGAGAAGGGAGTATTTCATTATTTTAATAACTCTAACTTAAAGGTTCTATTTTATACAAAACTGACTCTTATGAGCATCCCCACATGTTTGAGTAATCTTTTATTTTTTTGTCAGTCTAATTCTTCAAAGCTCAAAATGCTCTGTTCCACCTTGTGATGCCATAGAGTGGACATTTTCTAGTTAACAGCTACATTTTAGTTTAGCAGAGATTGGCAATTTCAGGGTTAAAATGATCCAAATGATTATAGTGATGGTGTATGGAGTTCAAAAACACACTGGAGCACTTCCTGTATTATCACATAACATCACAAGGTGGAACAGGGTGTGAGAGAAGAGTTTGAGAGAAGAACACAACCTAAATGTCCCGGGTTTGTGTTTTAAACATGTGTGTGAATATATCCTTAAAAGCTGTACTTTTTCTCCTCTCTTTCACAGTTTCTATTTCTGCCAACAGAGACTAATACCTCCTAGATTTTCCATGGAGAATTTACATTGCTGTGTTAAATTGTATGCAGCCGTATTATTGCTGATCTAGCAGAATGCATAAGATTGCTTCTTTCCCACACAACAGTCCTTTCACCAGGAAAAGATTTATTTATTGTATTCAAACTTGTGCAGAACTTTCTCTTGTTTACAAAGGACAACTTTAGAGGCTGTTAAATGTGTTTATCTGAGTTTTACTTTGAAATCTCCTTCATGCTCAGTTTCAGACACATTTCGCAGAGGTTTGACTTTGAGCTGGGTCTGTTTTGTAGAGGGTCCCCTCTGCACAGCTCATAAACCCCGCCCACTGGTCTCTCAGAGCCTACTGCATCACGGACCAATGAGCAGCGCTAAATAAATGCCGCGTACAGCTGCCCATCACATTTATAGTCCACATATTCCATTCAAATGTCTTTTTCTGGTCTGTGGCCATGCCCTCTCTCCAGCCCCACATCTTCTGCTGACCATTAAAGTCATTCACTGCAAACCTTTAGAGAAAATTGAAGATATAGGAAAAGGGAAAGGGAATGAGAGGCCAAGGTTTAGGCACACAACCAGCCCAGTATAAAGACCTGTCACCTTAATGGCTCTAGGGTAAAACATGAGCATTTAAAGTTTTTATAAAAGTAAACTTTGTCCAAAAGTGGCATGGCTTTACACATTGTCCCTATTCCATTGTATTCTTATTGGTTAAGAATTTGTGTACAATTAAATTTACAAAATAATAATGGTAAAAAGACCTCAAAGGTTCCCATGTAAAACATTTCTAGTGTAGAGTCCACCACTTGATGTCTCCATGGAGATGTTGCTTTGTCTAGAATGTTCCACAATATTGATTAAACCAACCTATTACAAGGGAGACAAGCAGGTTATAGCTCTAGAAATGTTTAATTTTATACCATGTAACATTACAGGCAAAGCAAAAACATCTCCATGGAGACAAACAGGTGGCGGCGGTTATCGTTTTACATCAGTTAATTGCCCATTTGTGTAAAAAGTTGAGAAGAAAATTACAAAAATACAAGAAAAGGCAGTAAGTTCTAAACCTTCTAACCCTTCTGCCTTCCCATGTCATCAGTATGGAAAATCCCAAGACAATGTATATGCAAAGCTGTGTTTTTCCCCCTGTGAGTTTTAGCCTTATTTTAATAAAATAAAAGTATTATAGTTTTATGTATTGTGTAATTTGTGTTTTGTTAACTCCTTTGTTTGTTAGTCATGGAACTACCTTTACTGTTTGTATGAAATATCTGCTGCCTGTGTCCAACCAGGAATTTATAAACTTCACCAAAATGTAAAAAGTGGAACTCCATGTATCAGTGAGTGGGACTGGGCAGCTGACAGTGGTGCACAGAGGAGCATTTTAAAACGGGGGAGAATCTTTCAGGCTGAACCTAAAGCTGTCGACAGGGGCTGTAACGGATGGTTGTTGTGTAGCTGCTCGTCGGCTCATCCCTGCTCTGTTCATGCATAGCCACCTACATCTTTTGGATAGCCCCTCTCTGCACTCCAGTGTTTCAAAGATTCTAGCTGTAGACCTCAAAAGTGTGTTCTGGAAATATATTAACTGTCATCTATCAATTGACTTTGAATAATCCTTTATTATTCTACATCTCCAAAGCTCAAACGCTCTGTTCCACCTTGTGATGTCATGAAGTAGGAGTTTTCAAGTTAATAGCCATGTTTTACCCTGTGTTCACTAGAAGAAGGCAAATCCAGGGCTGAGATTATTCAAATGTTTCTCATGAAGGTGTATGGAGTTATAAAACAGGTCATTTCCTATATTTTTTCCTGTATAATTTTCTTTTTGTGAGAAGAACTGAGCCTAAATGTGCAGGGTTTATGCGTTAAATATGTGTCAATGATGCAAAAAAACGCAACTCTGGGTGTGTTTTGAGGAGGAAAGAACATTATAACATAAATCGCAAAATAATGTAATGAAACTACTACAAATTGCATCAGGTTTATCAAGTTGCTGCGTACAATTTTGTGTCATGTTTTTGCAGAATTGCCATGTGGGAGCCTGGATGACGTAAGCTTGTGGTCTGAGCATCACTTAAAATCTAAGGAATGTCCAAATAGGGCTCAAAAAGTACTCAAACATGCATGGATAACATCTAAAACCTCTTTAACAAGGTGGGAAAAAAAAAACATTTTGCATAATACACCCCCTTTAACTGTACAATGGAGGCAATTTGAGAACTGACAATCAAAAAAGTCTAATGAAGGTGTATGATTTTAAAACAAAGGATTTTCATGAATTACAAATTGCTTATAGAGAAAGAGAGAGAGACGGAGATAGAGAGAATAATACAAATGCAGATTTAGTGTAAGGTATTTTAATATTGTTTGTTCAAAGTAAAAAAAAAAAGGCATTTTATAGGTCTCTTTTAGGGGCGTAAAGTTTAACACCAATGTTTCTGAATTTGCAAAAATGTCCGCTTGATTTGAATGCATATTTGAAGTGCTTATTGCTTGTGCATGATACTTATGTAGATGTGTTATGTCCTGCAATAGTCCTGCTGGGAGATTACAGTTAGAGTTAATAAAGTGGAAGAATCTGTCATTTCCACGTGGAGTGTTGATAATCATCTGAGCTGTGGCGATGCGCGTGAGCATGCTAACAGCTAAAGCAATGGGGCATGAAAAACAAGTAGACACAAACTCCCACTGCCTTCTGTCCAAATACCAGCCATTCACTTCCCAGCAAGCACCAGCACAACCACGCACGGCTCCAATGAACAACTCGCCGCATTTATGGACTTTACAAAGAGCCTGTGGGGAAATATGTAATTTAGTAACCAAAAAAGTTTGAAAATAATTTAGCGCACATCCCACTTATTGCACTAACGGAACATTTCCTGAGGGAACATTACACACACGCCAAAGGATAAGCAATTCTCCTTTATTCATTCTCTATCTTCGCACAGATAGGATTCTTTTATGGGAGATGATTAAAATTACACAGCACAAGGAATATAATGGAGCATTTGTTTTGCCTTGATAATGATTAGTTCAAGGCAGCGTTTATGTTCTCAGAGTAGAGTGAGACTGTGTAGGAAGCGTCTGGGGAGCGGACAGTAACAGAGTGGACATCTATGCTCTTGGGCAGTGGTCGAGCTCTCATAGTTACTTTATTTACCTTTAATTACCTTCTTATTGTAGTGAATTAGACACAGCCTGCAATTCAACTGTGCAAATCAACTCAGTGTTTAAAGGTGCACTACGGAACTTTGCTAGTGGAGGGTTTGCCACCTGCTTGTCTTCATGGAAATGTTACTGCTTTGTCTAGACTGGTTCATAGTAAAGATTAAAGCTATTTATCTCAAGAGAAACAACTATAGGCTACATTACTGGTCAGATCTGTGGAGAGGCAACACTGAGTATCACAGAGATAATTATTGTATTTTTTAGCAACAGAAACATCCATAATGAAAAAAACATTTGAGAGATTTGTTTAATGTTTTACCTCGGAACATTCAAGGCAATGTAATAACATCTCCATGGAGACAAGCAGGTGACAGACCCCAGTTTTCTGTCCTGCGTGGTTGCATAGTGTTGGCCTGGGCACTCACCTCGACCTGTATTTGTAAATTAGACAGAGACATTTGACTGTGGTTTACACACCTCACAGACTCATATGAAAAGCACACTCATGGTAAATGGTCACATTTTTATATTGCACTATTCCACCTTCAAAGCACTCAAAGCACTTTACATCACGGAACCACTCACCCATTCACACATACATTCATACACCAGTGTACACAGACACTGGGTGTGATGGGGAGTTAAGTGTCTAGCCCAAGGACACAATGACATCATTCTCCTGTGGGATCTGGTATATCAAGAGCAGGATTCGAACCGGACAAACTCTACAAACTGAGTTATTGTCTCTCATATCAGATCCATTCTTACAGTGTCGACTGTAAGTGGTTGAAGGACACAGAAACAGAAAGCTCATTTTACAGTTGACTGTTGGTCCCCATTCATAAGAATAGGTATAAACTCTCTGTGTTTAAGTGTTGGAGGATTGTCCTCTGAGCCTGTGGTGCAGCCCCTCCCTGGGTCAGACTCTTGACACTGATGAGCTCTGTCAGGTCTGGTAATGAGCTCCCGTTGCATCACCAAACGCACCCTCCTCGGCCTTGCTCCGGCCCTGCACAGGCTGCAGTCCCAGCTCACATCTGTCAGTGTCACATTCAGCCGTGAGAAAAGCGTGTGAAATCAAACGCACCCAGAGCCGGAGGATCAAAGGCTCCCACTAAACCCCAGCATGCATCAGTGCGACACCATCAATAAATAAAGCCCAGAGCTACACATTCAATATTTCATCGCTCAGTCATTGTTCAACAATCAGTGATAAAAGCAACGGGCAGGAGAAACTTGGAGCAGATGGATTGGCTATTGACTAGTGTAATAAATGTTTAAGCTGCTCCCGCCACCATAACCCCCTCCATGTACCAATAGCACCGGGGATCCATAGTGAAGCCCAACTGTACGAGCAAGAAATAAATAATGTGTGTTTTCATGAATGATAACATTGGCACTATATGCTCTATTAGTTTTGCTCTATAAGCAATGGCTTTAACTTTCCACTAGGCTCCTCATCCCTCATCTGGCTATTATTGCGTTTTTTGTAGTTGTAGCACTGATGTACAACATACAACAAGACTCATGACTAACATGGGCAGATCACCATGACAACATGAATGAGTCAGACAAAACAAAACTTATCTGGGACATTATCTCATGTGGACTCAAAGACTGCGGCTTAACTCCTGATTATCAGACATGTTGTCTGTAGTGGATTGTCTTTGTAACATGTTCTACATCTGTCGAACTGAAACACATGTGAAAATCAGACTGGATTTTGCTGTACAGAGAAGCTCCACTCTGAAGCTAAAGTCTGAGCTCCTGCAGAAGCCACTGGGGGCTATTTTTCCCAATGATTATTTTCTGCTCAGCACTCACATCATGTTCAGCTTCATCACTGCTTGGCTCTTATCACAGTAAACAACGGTCTCTAGGGTAATTTAATTGTATAAAAAATACCAGCACAATGTTGCTATTTCATATCAAACAGCTAAAAACAGCAAACACTTAAAATGGGCACCTCAGCGAATGTTAGAAAGACACTTTGATGAGCAAAACTCATTTCAACTTTCCCTTATGGGTCATGGGACTTGTTGACTATGGGTCTTGTGCTGGTATTTGGCCTTAGACAGAGTTTACCACCAAAAGTTACCAAAGTAATGAGTCCATCAAGCTGCATAATGGGACATAAATTACTTACTTAAAATTGTGCCACCGTAAAAAAGCAAGAGATTGTGATAATCCATGACAAAAAAGAACAGCCAAAACTCTACAGGAAAATATGCCCAAGTATGGTGAAACTTTATGTAAACTTTTTTAAGTGCACTGAAACTTACTACGGCCTGCTAAAAATATTTGCTTTTAAACATTCACTTAAAGTAGGCTCAAAATGTTATTTGAGTGGCAGAGCAGACTTCACTGTGGTAAAAAGAACATCTTCTCTAAAGTTCTCAAACAGACAGATCCTCTGCTCTGATGTATGATCGCTGCAGGCACTTACATTTAAATGCTAATGCGTTTTGTGCAGGCAGTGGACTACAGTCTGAGGAGAGCCACCACTCTGCAGCCCTGTGTAAGGTTAGGCAGAGCTTTAGGAGCCACGCCAGGCTGCTGCAAGTGTAAAGGAGGTTATGGAGCAGAATAACTCACACGAATGTTTGAGACACTGAAAGCATTGACTACAGCACAGAACAAGGCAGCCCCCCGACACCAGGAGTGAGAAAGTGCAAAGTGCCCTTGGACGAGACAGAGAAAGGTGCACAAAATCATACCTCATGTTCAAATTAAAGGTGCATTGTGTAAAATCAAATCATCAAATTCTTTTCTTCATTGTACATTCCAGGCGGCGCAAATGGCATCTCCATAGAAGCAAGGGTGTGACAGACTCCCACCCAAAAAGTTATATAGTGCAACACACAGCCTTACTTCATTCTGAGGTGAACAACATGCAATTAGCTCCCAGCAGCACAGCCCTTCTTTAATATGTGAGTTTTGTGAGACCACCCTAAAGGCTGGTGACTATTGAATCGGACTTATCAGGTTAAACTGGATGATGAGCCACATTCAAAGGGCTGAGACATTAGTGCCAAAACTATATGGCTTATACCAGCTGATGCCGAAAGTGAAAGTGGCAGATCAGTGTGGCATATAAAACTTTTATCCTAATGTGGGTTGGGACTGATCAGATTATGCAGTTCCGTTTATGCTAAAAAATGAAAATGAAAAATCTGCCTAATTAATGGACAACAGATTACAATGCAGAGTTGTGGCTGCTGCTAAATACCACCTGCTGTGCATCAAGTGCTGGAGGAGGTCTGGGGGGGTAATTCCATGAAGCGAGCTAAAGCAAAAGCCTGGCTTATTTGGGCAATCCAAGCTTGTCAAAGCCTCAGTTCGTTCCACCAAAGGGACAAACAAACAACCCTGGTCAGGATCAGGCCAATTGTTAAGATTATTTTAGCTCTGTCTCCAAGAACGTCTTAAGAAACCATTTAGTCAAAAGTTTCAGTATGTGCAGTCACACACCTGTGTTAGAGCATCTGTCTCTGTCTGATACAGTTGAAAAACTAACTTTTATAGTCATGTGTCGCTTGAGACTTTTCAGTCTGTGAGCACAGGACACACGTCTGTGGCTGTTGCACTCATCAAAAAGGCACAAACCAAATAAAAACCTGTGGCCATGATTTCATTAAAATGATCTTGCACATGTGGGTGTTGTGACGGGCAGAGCTGCTTTTACACACAAACAGACGCTGGACTCTGAGGATGACAGTGGCTTCTGTCTGTTCGCTCCTTCGTCACGTCTCTCTCTTCATTCCCTCGTCTCTCGCTCCCTGTCAAACTGCAAACACCTTGGTATGAGTTTCTTGTTAGGTTACATGTGAAGAGGTCCGTTACAGTTTTACTTTTATGCACAGCGGAAAGGGGTCAGGCAACTCCATTTGCCTGGTATATTAACCAGACTTGGCACTATGCAGCTGCCAGAGTGAGTCTCCTGTCCCTGCGTATGTGAAAATGGTCTGATCATATAGTGCTAGCCTTAGCTACCCATACTAATTGTGGCGTAGTGACGTTACCACACATAGAATGAAAATCACTTTGCACAGTGTACATGTGAGCTGTGAACAGTTTAAATTTCCCACACTGTGACGTTCAATAATCTTATGAGACAATAAAAACGCAGTTCACAGGAAGTGCAAAAGGGGGTTTCATATTGTCAAGATGGCGCAGCATTAACGTGCTGCTCGCAGCACATCATACTACACATCCATTATATATGTTGTCTTTATTTATTAATGATTCATTTTAAAAAAGGTCTGAAACCATTCCTTTTTGCACTTTTCTTT
>KN491491.1:2440-20096 GCA_000787155.1 Scartelaos histophorus | reverse complement strand
AGAGGCACCTCTCTCTGTCCTCTTGGATTTGTCTGACTGTCATCTCCAGCCCCTCTCACAGACTTGTGCTGTTTCCTGCTCAGTCTCTCACAGCTGTGCTTTTACTGATGGAGACAGAGGCATGTTGTTGTAGGAAGAATGTCAGCCAATGAACAGACTGATCTAGTCCAACTGAACAACTCCTGGGACTTTCACTACAGTTAAGAACGTTGTACAGACTGGACTGAAGACCTCCGTGGGAGACGCTGATGGGGTCAGAGCAGTCAGGACAAGATCCATTATCTTCATAGTAATACAAATGAAGTTACATTCTCTCTGTCAACAGGGCTGTTGTGATCACTCATCTGTTGCATTTCATTAGGCATTAGTCAGAAGTGTAATTATACAAGCCCACTGTACAATTTATATCAAAGACAGAGTAAATTAATGTTTAAACTATAGATAATTAGATGAAAGCCTCTTTAATGGTATAATGTTTTCTGTATGCCAACCACCTCCAGTGGTCTTAAGACTAGCACTATGGTTCAGAGTGAACTGTCATTACCACAGGTTGTTGTTTACCACATGTCCGTGAACACATCACGCTCAGCATTCTAAAAACAATATTAGTATTTCTGAATGGGCCTGCCCTGTGCGTCCATGTTACACTCTGCTGAATATGCCATCACAGATAAAGTACATTTAGCATTTTGATGGATCTGTTGTCCCTCACATAGGTGCTTTCTGTTGAGGCACTGCACAGAGAGAGAGAGAGAGAGAGAGAGAGTGGGGGGAAAACAAGGTGATGAGAGAAAAGACAGGATTTACAGAAAGCAGTGAGAAGATGAATGTGAGTTGAGCATAGGTGGATCTGAGTCTTCTGTGTGCTCTGCTTACTAATGAGCAGGGCACAACCAAAACCAGAGCACACCTCATGGACAAGAATGTTTTAAGTTACAATGTCCTTTCAAAATTAAATTCCATCTCTGGCCCATGATCTTGTACTTAACAGCGTTCTAGCGTGGCTTAAATATCATAAATGTTAATTTTTTGTAATTCAGGATCATTAACTTCTCAAACACATACCCGGAATTGTGTTTTTTTTTTTCATTCACACATCTCCAAATTTCAAAATGCTTTGTTCCATTTTGTGTTGTCATGTAGTGGCAGTTTTCAAGTTAGCTTTTGACCTTTTGTTTAGTAGAGAATAGCATTTGCAGGGCTGAAATTATACAAGTGACAATGATTCTAGTGACAATGTATGGAGTTTAAAAACACAGTATTTGTAGTTTTCTGTTTGAGAGAAGAACTCAGCCTAATGTGCAGGGTTTGTGTGTTCCAGGCATGTTTGTGATGAGGAAACAACATAATAAATCAGATATATCAAATAGCATAACGCGAGCCCTTTAATGTCATTATAATATACTGCAAGTTCCATATTTGTAGTCTTATATAGGCTACTTTCCTCGGTGCTTGGAGACTTGTTTGATGTGCTCGCTAACCATCCCCACTGAAATGTATACAGGAAGTCCCAGCTGTCAAACTGGGAATCTGTATTGTTTCTTCTTCATCCTGTCATCGCAGTATTCATTGACAGTAATAGTCTCTTTTGTCACACATGGCTACTTCAGGCATTTTACAGACAAGGAATTATTGAGTTTTATGTAAAGTTGCCTTATGAATTCACCATCCAAAATGTAAATATGAACTGTATCTATGTCTGTGAATGCAAAGCTCAAGGTCACGGGCGAGGCTGCTTGGAGGTCACTCGCATATTCTCATCTTTTATATGATATTATAAGAGCTACTTTGTTCACTGAATGGCAATACAGCTTTTTCTGATTCTGATTCAGCACCACTTGACTCAAACTCTCTACTGAAGCGTCCAAACACTCTGGACTCGTGGCTAGAATAATGTCATGTTTTATTCATGTGCTCTTTACCATGACGGAAGAGGAGAGGAGGAGAGCAAGTAAAACAATCAGAAGAGGAGGAGGGCCAGAGCAGCAGACACAGAGGTATGTGTGTAGAGTATTGTGTAAAGTTCCACTTCAACACTGGCCTGATCCGGGACCTGCCCACAGTCTGACATTGTCCATATAGTGCCTCAGTATGGCAACTTAAACAATATTATTACAGAGAGAACTGGAAGAATCAGATAACTTAAAGGGCCTACAACACGTTATTTTCTAATCTATATTTAATACTGTTTCTTTGTCACAAACATATATGGAGTTGTGTTTTGGGTCATTCACACATGTTTAACACACAATCTCTGAATATTTAGGCTAAACTTCTTCTAAACCGTACCTGTAATGTACCTGTAAACTACCACTATGTGACATCACAAGGTGGAGCTGAGCATTTTGAGCTTTAGAGACGTAGACATATATAGGTATATTTTTAAGAGTCAACATTAAAACATGACTTCAAGCTCACAACAAACAATTTTGTGTAATGCAGGACCTTTAATATGGATTTTGGGGGTAACTGTTGTATTTGGAAGTACAATGGATTGTTTAATAAGTTAAATCTTTAAAATGTTTGCATTATTTCCTTCCCAAAAACAGCACAGGAGAATCAAAAAGAAATCAGATAATGCACACCCAATGTGACATTTCAAAATCCAGAAATAAGATGATGATCAGATAAAGACACCAGTGAGGTTCTATGTGAATGTGTTCTGTATGTGGGACTCTGCTCACGGCCCTCAGCTTGTGTTCTGTATCTTTTCTGTTGCAGTGGTACAAGGGCCCTTAACTTTGTTTGGCCCCTTGATGAAAACACGGGCAGTGACTTTTTCCTGTTGGTCTGTAGAGGCATATACAACAGCACAGTCTGCCTGTGCCTCTTATTCATGTGTGTGATGCTGTAGAAACCCTTTCAGAGCAGTAAGGTCCAATGGCTCCTGAGTGCATAGTATTTGTATATTAGTGTGTGGTCTAGTGTATGTTGTGTGAAGAGTATGGGTGGGCTGATTTTGACCTTGCTTTAATTGAAGCTCTGACGCTGTCAGAAATGGTCAAGTGGTGCTCCAAGCTAAATGACTGCTCTGGCTCCAATAGCAGTGGTGTGGCATGCATAAGGATCAGTCTATTAGACGAATGCAAACACTTTAAATGAGCTATTATGCATTATTCAGCCTGTTCTATGCACTTTTGGACACATTTTTATTTCATATTTTAAAAGGAACACCTCTTACAGTGCCTAAGACATGTTTGACCACTCATTTGACAAAACACAATTAATATCAATATATTATAGATTTGATCACAGATTTTTTACATTTATTTACAACAGACATGCTCAAAATTAAGTCAAAACCTGCCATATGCACTTTAATGAGATATGTGAGAGGGGTGTGCATTTGCTTGCTATTTTCTTAGTGTTTTTGTTCGGACTGCCTGATGCCCTGCCTCTGTTTACATGACCCCATGATAACAATGTGACGCTATCTGAGGCAGGATATTAAAGAGTTTGAAGAATAAAAACGCGCTTTATGAGATGCAACACGTCTGTTTCTGAGCCAAAACAAGAGCTCACAAAACAAACTGACATAAAGATCAGGCCCAGGCTGCTCTGTCAGCTCCAGCTCTCATTTCAGACACACACGGGCATAAAGGAGAGCTGTGTGTTCTGTACAAGATGGTTTACGGGCACTAAGTGTTCACAGGTACATATGTAACAGCTGTGTATATTTCACACACTTCGCCTTTTCGTCAGGTAAAGAACAAAAAAGTGTCTGGGTTCAACTTACTTAGTACAGAGGAAAGCCTACCTGACCAGCCTTTGACAAAACTTTACATCCGGAGTTGCATCTTGTCTCCCTGATTCCAAAGGGCATGATTGACAGGTGGATTAACCAATCAGAGAGATGCATGGTCTGTTCACATCAAAAAGAAACATGGCGGTTTACACAAAAAAGGGGAAAAACAATGGGTTGAGAAATGCAGATTTTTACAGAATCAACAATCAAAGCACCAAACTATTACTTATCACAGGTATAATACGTTTTATATTTTCTTTTGAATGTTGACTGGCTCGTCGGGCAAGAGAAGAACTACCAGACTCTGCTTACCCCAATGACAGATGACCACTGGGTGATAAATATAAATGTGGTGTTATTGATAACAAAAGCATTTAATCAAGTCAAACAGGCCCAGCAGCACGACAGCAACCTTTGAACATTTAACTAGAATAATGACGAAAAAAAAACTTGATGATTAGATTTTGCTGTGTTTACATGTACAACTGATTTTTTAAGGGTAACTGCTGCATTTGGAAGACAAAGTACAATGCATTTTTAAATAACTTCAATCAATAATGAACTGTTCACCTATTTCTCAACAATCAAGTCACTTGTTCTCCAGAAATGACTCAAATTTCAGCAAAGTAAAAAAAATAATGTATTTCATCTTAAGCACTGCAGTTTCACATAATATAACATTTAAAAAGAGAAAGAAATAGCAGACAATACTTTTTGAAGTGTCTAATCCAATTTATTTTTTATTTCTAGTTTCCAAAGTGCTGCAAATGGTGGCATAAAATCAACGAGTCAATCCAATAAATGGAGCCGTTTAGAGACAAAAAGAAAATAAATCTCCAGCCTCAGTGTCAAAACCTGCTCATGGTCCAACTTCACAAGTGTGACATAAATCCAGTAAAGTCCCTGGAACAAACACCCATCTCACTACTGCAGTTTAACACTCAAATGTGCTTTTGGAGAGACTGTGCATAAGGCTGTAGCCATGCCAGACTTCAGAGTCAAACATGGAAAACCAACCAGGAGACGGTACATGTGAGGGCTGCACCCTGCTGCACCCCAATACCCACTTTAATCAGCAAAGGGTGTAAAGTAATTGCTGGTTTTATGGTTCAGTGAGTTTTAAACTTTTATTATGCCAGATTTCCGCTCATATACTGTCTGTATGTTTAAAGGGGTTCGAGGCACTGCACAGTAAGACAGAGGCTGCATATTAATGCAAATTATTTTGTTGTTGACTTATTCCATTGTGTCAAAATGCCAATTGTGTTATTGTGCCTTACTTTTTGTGTATACAAAAGTGATGTACATTACTACCATCTTGAATCTTATAGAGCAGTGGTTCTCAAACTGTCAATTTAGTTCGACAATTCTTCTCATCTTTTTGTTTAGACTGTGTTTAAAACTACTTTATATAGCACGTATGTGCTATATAAGCACGTATGTGTTATATAAAAAAAAACAACCCTTAATATAAAGCAGCTTATGGAACTGACCAAGTGTAAAGTGATTTAAGTAAAGTAAGCCTGCCTGAATGGGGAAAACTGAAATGTTTCAGGTATTCAGTCACAACAAAATGAAGTCCACTCTCCCAAGCACTGTCAAAAATAGTCAGTTATAACCTACTAACAAGAGTTGTATTCCAATCAGACTATTTTTGGCATAAGTTCCTTCTGGAGAAAAAAGTCTCTTGTGCTGCCTCCACAACTATTTGCCCAGTGTTAGTGGTCGATGCTAACAGGAAGCTGACCTGTGCTGTATCCAGCTCTGTGACCGAGCTGTGGTCAGCAAGGATTGTAAAATCAATTACTAATTACACTCGCTGGACTCAGAGGACCACACAGACATACAGACTTTTGGTAAAGGCCCTTGTCAGGGTCTGGTCAGTGGCTCTGGACCAAACTGCAGCATTTTAGAGCCATCTGTGGAGATGCCGTAATAACATTAACAAGCTGTTGGATTGGACACAAACTGCACTGTTCCAAGCTGCACTTTTCAAAGTAAAGAGTTTGAAAGGGTCAGACTTTGGCACATCTCCCTATCAAGCTGTGCTAGCTTCAGGCATTTATGGATGTTTACATGGTCAAGAGAACAAGCTCCATCTTCAGAGGAAAAACAAAAAACAACATAAGCACAATTTGTCTTTTATTCTTTTGAAAGATGTGAGCAGAAAGTGTAAAGGAAGCACTCCAGTGCCATGGTGTGACTCCTCTATCTTCAAACACACACTGTTCTAATTATCTGGAGCTCATCGCTGTTTGTGTAATCTCTGCTGTAAAACAAGGCTGTTGACTTTCATAACACACAGAGAAACAGCTTCAAATCTATGAGGCACATTTTTGATTCAACAGTTTGGTAAATGCCACTAAGCTGCTGCTCTGGGACCTCTGAGGAGCTGTTATTGGTTATTGCTCTACAAAGTCAACTGTTTCTACGCCAACAGCAGGCAATTAACGTCATCTATTAACACTGTAGTTTTTAAAGGGACTATTTTATTATATTACAGAAGTGGCTTTATTAAGGCTACTTTGAATTTAGTTTCATTTTCATTATACTAGCTGCAGTTTGTATTTTCTGATCTATGTTATAATGTTGTTACTTCATCACAAACATACCTGGAGTTGTACTGTGTGTTTCCTTCACATATATTTAGCACAGAAATGCTTTATATTTAGAAGTTCTTCTCTCAGATAAAAACCACTCTGTTCCACCTTGTGATGTCATGTGGTGATACAGAAAGTGCTCCTCTGTGTTTTTAAACTCCATACTCCTTCACTAGAATCATATGGATAATTTTAGTCCACCAATCAGTTACCGATCTGAACTAGACCCAATAGGAGCTGTTCATTTGAAAACTGCACTTCATGACATCACAAGGTGGAACAGAGCATTATGAGATTTGAAGACGTAGACAAACGAATAATAAATGGTACTCAATCATGTTTGAATGAAACAAAACACAATTTCAGCTATGTTTTTAAAGGGATAACAACATTCTTACAGGCTTAAAACACACAAGACTCCACTTTATGTATTCTAGGACCTTTAAAATGATGAAAGTGCTCAGATGTCAAACACAAACTCCTGTCCCCAACTATCCTTTGTGTTTGTGATCTATGCCCCTCTCTGGCAGGGCAGGAGGGTCAGTGTCATCAGAGCTCAATAATTCATATGACATAAGTAAAGGTCATATATTACACAAAATTAACTATTATGAGATGTTTTTAGCCGTGTTAGAGAACATACCTTGAGTTGTGTTTCGTTTCATTTGCACCTATTTGAGTAAACCTTTGTCTACATCTCCAAAGCTCAAAATACTCCATGTTCCACCTTGTGTTGTCACGAAGTTGTAGTTTTCAAATTAACCTTTTACCTTTTTGTTTTACTAGAGGTTGTCAATTTCAGGGCTGAAACTATCCAAATGATTCAAGTGAAGGTGTATGGAGTTTAAAAGCCAAAGTGGAGCACCTATTGTATTGCCACATGACATCACAAGGTGGAACAGACCTAAATTTGCAGGATTTGTGTGTTAAATTAAACAAAAGACAACTTGTGGTATATATTTTATAAGGAAACAATAATATAACATAGATTTTTAAAATGTAATGTAATATAGCTCCTTTCATGTGGATATGTCTATTCTATTCTGGTGCTGGTTTGAAGCAGATTATTAATTGCTATGGCAACAGTCCTAATTTTTCACCTTTTTCATCGCTCCTGGAATAACCTCTTTCATTATCTTATCAAACATTTTCTAGTTCAGCTTCATATCCAACCTAGACTGGGTCTAGTCTCAAAACTGAACTCAAAGTGCCTTCCACATAAAAGCGTAGAAGGATTGTCATTTCCTCCTGACTTCAGAGCGGAGGCCTGATAATAAAGTTTTATCCTCAGAGGCAGTTCAAACAGGCGCGCCGCACTTGTAATGTAGATGTGACAGCAGCAGCAGCAGTGTGGCGCTTGTCTTTGGTCGACGAGCAGTAAACAGGAGCTGCTGTTGTTTTTAATAAATAACAGAGACAGGAACAAGTCCCACGAGATTTGGAAAGAAGTTGGATTTATTGCTTATTCAGCCTCAGAGGAAAAGGACTCCCGAATAATACAGTCACTGATTCACAGGAACTCAGAGTCAACTCTATAAACTCTATATAAATACAAAACAATCCTAACACATGGCAGCCGAGTCTCATGAACTCATGAACAACAAATTACTATTACTGTTTACTGACAAAAGATATTTGAAAACTGCTTAACTAAACCTTACTGCCAAACAGCAGAGTTTGAATAAAAAGTGTCAGCTTCACAAAGAGTGCGGCCATTTGTTTATACTACACCTTGCTCCACATGGTTCCATTTGTAATTCTAAGTTAGTGAAACTCTTATGTCCGTATGAGGCCACATCTCCTTGAGTCTTGTATGTGTAGGACCACAGAGTTTCCCAAGTGTGAAATCGAAATCTTAAAACACCAGTAATGTTTGCTGCTTCTCTGTTGATGTCAGAGAGACAGTGCAGCCACATAATGAAGATCAGATGACTAAATGTGTTCATTATGTCCTTGTGGGGACATTTGTATGTTCTCTGTGAAAGAAGCTCCATTTGAAAGGTCTAGAAAATCTTCTTCCTGCAATTTCTTTAGACACATCACAAATTCCAAGAGCAGAATCTGCAGAAAGTCTCAGCTCTATTTCTAGCATATCCACTCTGTTTAGCATGCGGGTAAACAGTTTATTAAATATCCTCTAAAGTATAAGTGTGTACACTCTCAGGTCAGTGGGACACAGGGGGCTGTGCACAAAGTGACCCTGTACAACAGCTGCTGCCTCCCCAGTGTCTGTGGTTCACCTTCTCTCAACCTCCTGTGAGGGGCTATTTTGGGATCTTTACCTGTCAGAATTCATTACAGCTACTCCTTGAGACATCAGTATTACCCATAAGTCAATTTTAATCAACATTAGATTAATATATTATGCATTAGGGATGAGGAGAGCGTTAATAGTAAGGATAATGCAAGATAAGTATTCAATTTAATACAAATTGCTGAATTGTTCAAATCTATAGGCTTCTTTGAGGCTACCCTGGTTTGCCTTCATATCTGTCGGACACAATTTTGAATCAAATAGTCAGATGTGTAAAGAATACACGACTGTGCAACCCAAAGGAAATGAATATTTGAAAGGTTCACTTGGGACCATGAAGGACAAATACACAGCTGTGGTGAGGAAACGCCCCATGAATGTTCTTAAACAAACAAGCGCTCATCCCAAAGACAATGGATACACATAAAAATGTGACCTTCATTTAGTAAGAATCATGTGGGAGACAAAACAAGAATTATTATTTACTGAGTATTTCTTAGTTTAAAAATAAACTTAAGGTTGAACGCTGTAGATTCAGTCCCAGCTCTGACACTGGCTTTTTATAATCTGAACACTATAACGGACCCTCATGTGAAAAGTGTTTAAGGTGTTTTGGGAACTTAGCCTCCTCAATAGGGACCAGATATACACATCCAGGTCCTGCTTTTGTTTAGAGGAAGATGAAGCAGTAAATGCTCCCCAGTGAATAAACATGCAGCCAGTGTGGCCATGCCAAGTTGTGAGCTTCAGCACAGACAGATGTTCTGTGTGATATTAGCAGCGCCCCCAAACACAGGCGACATGGACACTTCCTCCTGGAACAGCACTGGGGCTGTGAGCCCAAGACCACAGCTTTGGCTCTGGCCTGACAACTCCACAATCACACAGAGAACAAAGCGCTCAGTTGCAGCCTCTTTCACTTGGTCTTACATGAGCCCTTCAATGACTTGTGCAGCTCGGGCCAATCTGGCAAGACCAGGCTACTGGGACACACACTCTGAGTGAGGTTCAAGCGCTCTTAGCTTAGGCACTAGCAACACCATGTGCCCAGTGACACACTTAAGGTAGGAACGAACATCCTATCTCCTGCCCCACACGGCAACAAAGAAATCCTCAAGGTTACTCAGAAATTGATTAGTGCACTTCAAATAAAAAATAAGGCAATAGGGGACAACTGAAAAATAAGAACATCCAGGTAGTGATATAATCATTTTCTGCATAGCAAAACTGTCTTAAAAGTTTTGTGCTCTTACTCAAATTACTCAAGTTTTCTTTCAGCAACACTGCACTCATGTTTGGATCAAGAACATGTTTAGGAGACACTGGGCTTTTCTGTGTGTATGGAGCATATGTGTCACAGGTGAAGCCCACAAATCACAGGGTCCATTGTCATTATTATAAACTGCCTATAAACTGTTTGAGCAAAGATGTATTTGATCAGACTGTAGTGTTAGCGCCCTTGAGCTGATTTGAGTATAATCGTGGCAGGAGTCAGTGGTTCTAAATTCTCTGGGAGCCCCGCCCCCAGCCCACCACCTGCCACTCTCTCATTCTTCATACAAGGCTCACGCTGACGCACTTGGCCCCTCGCCCCCCCTTCGTCGACAAGCTCCCCACACTTCAACATCAGAAAGGGTTTTTTGTGCCGAGCTGTCATGGAGTCATCACGGGGAGAGGAGGGCGCCGCGGATGTTTCACCCACGCTCTGCTCTGTTGGAACAAGTCGTATGGCGGCGGCACAGCTCACACTACCCGCTTAAAACACACTTTGTGCCTTGCCACTTGTTAAAAGACTTCGGTGCCCTTTGTAGACTTTGGTAAAGGCAGAGGTGTGTGCTGGTGTCTGGGGTGCCACAGATCTCTACCCGTCGTGTCAGCGTCTGAACTCCACCCTCGGCGCGGTAAATCGGGAGAACAATGAGAAATGTCAAGAAGTTGTGCTAGAAGTTTTATCCAAGACAGTAATCAGAACAAACGCTCCTCTTATACCACAGGGAAAGATATAAATATAAGACAAATCTGAATATATCGCTATATTCACTAAAGCATACATGGGTTTGGAGGTGAAAATCACGTAGTGGTTTTGTTTTGTTTGTACTTCAGTGGGAGAAAGTGACGTGGGGAAACATGGAACCCCGACCCACCTGGTGCATATGAAATGAAGGAGCTCGTCATCCACCCATCATTTACCAGTGACCAGACTCACATTTTCATTAAGTTTTGAAGAACTGTGTATTCTGGATCCCACACATGACCACAGCTTCTCCAGAAACACATAAATTTCTGTGATCAAATATGGATTTCAGTCTTGGTTTCCGGGAAGACTGTATTTTATGTGCAAGATCAACAGGTCTTGGCAATGTAATATGGTCACAGGTAACATGTTTTAGTCGATTAGCCTACTAAATATATGGGTCAGTGACATGACGTCTGTCCCGTTGCAATTTCTTTAAAAAATGTCACGTTTCATAATAATTCAGCACATATCTTTAGTACCTCTGATCTCCACAGAACCAAGAAATATTCAGAAAACATTAATTATTCTACATGTTTTTGTACATAAAATGTTAAAATGTCATGTGGCGCGACCATCCGCCCTTAAACTTCTTTCAAATTACTCTAAATCTTATAAAATTTATCTTTTTTCGCACATTTTCTGAAGTGTGTTGTAGTCCCAAATAAAATTTCCACTTTCTTGATTAGACATTTTCCCCATAATATTCATATTTATAGTTTTCATATCATGCTCATATTACTCATACACATGTGGCAATCTGTGTGGTAGAGGTATAGAAGGTGTAGACAATTTAGTGTAGTAGCAGAAATGATGTTGCAACAATGCCACCCAAATATAGTTTGGGGAAATATACTTTATATAAAAAGGCACACGGGTTTAATAATTTACATGTATAAAAAATATTATTTATTTAGACATTTTCCATAATTTAGTTCATTGTGACAGTTTCCAGAAGTTGACAACAAGTTTCACAGTTCTAAAGACAGTTGTTCATAAATCCAGTCCAAAATCTGGAAAACACTAGTACACAGAATAGACAAGAAAAGGCAGGAAAAAGCAAAGCAGTGACAAAGCACTCAACTCCATCCCTAAAGACCTGTAAAGTAAAAAGGCAGATTAGCCCCAATTGTGTAATTAAGCAATTGTTTGGAGGTCCAATATCACGGCACACATACACACCTGCAGCAGTCGCGGGAGGAGGGCGGCGAAAGGACCGACACCAAACAGGTGACCCGCCCGCTGGCCGGCATGACGGGCGGTACACAAACACCCACCTGGATTACTCGTGGGGTGAGTGCAACGAAAGGACAGATACCAAACAACCAACCCACCCACTAGCTGGCATGACGGGCAGTAGATTAATATCCTAACCATATTTTATAAAATATTTTTTTTAAAGTTGTAGCCAATTCATGTACATAAAATATTATAAATGTCAAATATATTTGGAAAAAGTTCAATAGAAACTAAATTTTAAAATGTGCCCGTTAAAAATCTTTATACATCATTAATCCATATATCACACCCACTGAAGCATTAACAATCCTTCCGATATTAGTCCATTTTATTCTAAAGAATGCATTCTGTATTGAAGACAATTGTATATTTGTCTGTGTGCTGGTCAGATGCTATTATCCACTCTACATAAGTCTACATTACTCCAATAAGCTTTGGGGGCATTAGTCTAAACAGCAACTTTCAATCTACTTGACAAAGAGCAGCTTCAAGCAGCAGGTGTCTCCATCTTTATGTAGTAATAATAATGCAGTTTAACTGTGACCCAGTTTGTCTTTTTGATGAGTCAAGGCTCTGGATCATTCAAACACACAACACCCTTGTAACCATGAGCAACCTGGCAAACACCACATTTGCAAAATCATTGGGACAACGGAGCAATTATGTGGACAAATGTAACTACTTTTTTCATATTCTTGCTTTTGTATTTTTTTTTCTATGCAAACTTAATTAACAATACAAGGCTCTCCTGTCAGCTCTTCTAGAGTGTTAGCTGCCTGCAGAGCTCAGTTTTTCTCCACCTGGGGTAATGTCATTCAAACATTAGACATTAGGCTATTAGGCTATTAGGCTATTAGGCGAGGGGTCGCCACTGGAGAACTGAGAACCAAAGGCAAACATCTCTTATTCCTCTGCTCTGATTGGCAGCACTACTTCCGTCATAAATGGAACCGCTTATAGCCTTCATATACTGATCATAACGAGCCAGGAAGTATCTCAAAAACAATGTTTTCATGTGACTGTGAAATGTCTGTGGAACAAAAGGAGCCTGTGATTTTCAGTGTTTCCATTTTTAAAATATCCGTTTAACCTCAATGAAGGATTTTAATTTCCAAAGATGTGTTTTCATATGACAGCTGTATTCTGTGGCTGACAGTGACTGAAGTACATGAGATTACGAGGTGTTCTTGTTCTTGCTGTATAATTGGCGTCATGCGGCGGCGCCTTGAATAGTTCTGTCTCTCCTCTTTCTTTTAAGTCGTGGAGTTTCTAATGAATGGCTCAATACACTGAGGCCAAGCTGAAGCTTCTGACAGCACTGTGAGAATCCTTGGCAGCATTAGAGGAGCTTACATGCTTACTGCTGAGAAACAGCAGTAACCTCTCCTGCTAATGTTCTTTTACAGAACATCCATGTGGGACAAACAGTTGTACAGAGAAATCTAAAATGTACTTCACAAAGGTTACTTATGTGATGATCCCAGCGTGCTCAGCTCCCCATCTACCACATTTTTCAGATATTTTCAATACCTACTTCAATTTCATTATTAAATACAGAAGAAATGAGAGAAGATTAGCCAGTTGAAGGAAATGGATGATTTCTATTGTTCTATACTTTTTTATTCTTCTGACACTGTGGCTCAAATATCTGGGTACTTTTACCTGGGTTTTGAAAGGTGTATGTATTATCAAGATGTTTTTTTCCTAGTTTTGAGCAAAGCCTGAGCAGAGTCATCAGAGAGAAAGTGGTTTCCCAGACAGATGAGACGTCCGTCCTCGGTCCGAGATGGCTCTGTTTTTGGTAGTAACCATGGAAACACACAGATGCCTGTCAGGTCGATTTGATGAGCGTTTGGGGAGATGTGCTAAAGGGAATTCCCACTAAGCCTGCACTCCAAAAAAACTGACAGACTTAGAGCTTTTTTTTTTTTTATTTCTCAAGACAGAACTGTTGCTGTATCAGTACTGGAACTACACTGTAAAATCTAATAAGTTAGCTTGAAAAAAACCTAGGAAACCGAAAAATTTGACTAAGGTGTTGAAGTTACTTGTCTTATTCGAGGTGACCTTAGTCTAATTGACAAGTAATGTGTTTTTCCTTTCCTGAAAATAAAGGTTACTCCACCACAATCATTGAGATCCACAAATTCGTAGCTGTGACTAAAGTAGCTGAATGCAAGTTAACCCAGGTGCAAAAAGAGAGGAGAGGGTTTGTCACAATAATACTTGACTCAGCGTTCAATATATAAAAGCTGGAACAATCATTTTTTGGGGTCAATACTTGTCATGTGTACTTCTTTCCTCTAAGGGAAAAAAGTTTTGAGCCATACAAGCTTGAATTAATAACTAAGATTAATTACAGATCAGTGTTTCAGTTTGCGTTTTATTTATTGCAGCTTGATTTTTGTATTTTTTTGTTGTTTTTTTAACAATATTGTACCGTTTTTTATGCCTTAAATCTGGTTCTTGGGTTACTGTGTCAGTGGCAATTAGGTTCAGTATTATCATATCATATATCGTACTTCAAAATTTGTTATCATGACGGGTCTACAAGACAGTATGTCCAGCAAGAACAACAAGAAAAGTAGAAAAAAAAAATAAGTGTAGTTAAACTAAATGTTAATATTGGTAAGTCCTGGAGTAGCCACTGGAATGATAATGTAAGCAGGAGAAAATACAAAGGATCACTGGTTATGCACTCACACTTTAAATGCATAACTGGTACAGAGCATGTAGATTGGACTGGGATGAGATGGTCGTACATGGATAGAGTGATCGAGAGTTTGCCCGTCAAAGCAGGATTGCCTAAATAAACAGTTATTAGTGACGGGTCTATCAGTTTAAGTCCAGTCACAAGGAGCCAAGGTATGTTTGAAAGCACTTAAATGCTCCCAGAAGGTTTTCATTTCCTGTTCAGCCAGAGACCAGCAGCCACAGCAGGTCCCAATCAGTACTACGGTAAAAGCATGTTATTTGGACAAATGTCATTATCCATACATAACAACAGTACAAGAGTAAGTGCCATACAACTGATTACATTTGAGATTTGATTATTGAAAGAAGAAAATATGAGGATTCTGGTTTCAGTGAGCAGTCAAGACCCTATTCTTCACATCTGTAAACTATCACCTACAAATATAGGCAAATTTGACCAATTGTGAGAACAGACAGGCAGAACTTCCAAACCTTGAGCTATTTTGCTGCAAGAAACTACTTCAAGAATCAAGAAGATTCATTTCATAATGTATATAAAAACATATTTCATGTAATTAACTTTTACTGCAAAAGTAATGCAAGTGTTGATTTCCATTTAAATTAAAACAAAATGAATCAAATGTGTACTCTGCTAACCACCGTCTGTCTGATGCCGAGCTTATATTCTCTCTTTTACAACATTCTGTCAAAACAGAAGCAGGAGCACACTGTTATCCACAGCTGAGTGGAATATGCCAAACAAATGAGATCATAAGTTAACAGAGTGAAGTGGTGCAGAAAAACAGCATGCAAAAGTAATGAAAGCAATAAAACAAGCAGGTCCCAGCAGAGCCACTGCATCGTGAGATGAAGAGTGAATCATGGCTGAATACAAGTGGTAATTGCCCCAGACCCTTTACAATATTAATTCTCTAATAATCTGACAATACAAAGAGCGATCTCTTGACAATAGAGTGTGCTGTGTGAATCCATATTACTGCATGAAAGCAGTTTGAACATTTGGATGGAGCTCGTGAGGAGAAAGAACAGCTCACGCGGGATTCATTTGGTGAGAGTGGGAGCTGCTTCTGCTGGAGGTCAGAGGTACTTCGAGGCTCCTGGGAATTTGGCTCAACATAAAAACACAGACACAATCATGTCTCCTTGGAGAGGTAAATCTCCTCAGAATGTGCATCTGTCATCAGTGCAACACATACAGCCTACACAGGCTAAAAGAGTACACACGTCAGACTGAGTCAAAAACTTTAACTCCAGCATGCTGGGTGCAATCTGTATGCAACATTGTGGCCAGAAAAAGACAAAGAAAGAACATGAATACAGCAGCATTGGTTAATCCACAAAAAAATCCTCCAGATGTTTCAGTCATGTCACTTGGGCCCCTCAGACAAAGAGCTCCTTTGTCATTTTGACATTTACACATGGATCTAAACCACTGAACTACTGCACTCTCAAATGACATATTGTCTAGTGTTTGGACATATGCCTGCTTAATTTTTTCAGTCATTAATAAAATAGCATCACATTCAGTGTTTTTATTTGTGGTTTGTCAGGATCCGCTCTTGTTTTTTTTGCCTTCTCCTCCTCTCTGCATTTCCCCCTCCCTTCTGTTTTCTGTCTGTCTTCACCTTACCAGGGTGTTACCAAACCATGGTTGGCATATGGCACACCTGTCATCCCATCTCCTGCAATATAAGAAGTGTGGCTCTTCAACCACTCCTCACCAGTTTGTTATTTCAAATACCTGTGCCGGTGTGCCCGCCTGTCTCTCCATCTACCAGCCTGCCTGCCTACCTGTCTCCTAACAATATTCTGCAAAATCATTGTAATAAACCACTTACCAAACTTGTTGTTGTGATTTGTGATTATGGGTCTTAGTGAAGCTGTGACAGGTTTACATTGTGTTTTTATTTTTCCATGAACAATACTTGATTTCTTCTTACAACATACTCCCATATTTTAGATATAGTCGATTTATTTAAGTGTACAGTACATAACCATTAAAAGGCAACAAAACCAGACTGTCCTGTTAGTGGGCCCATATGATCACTAACACTTGTATCGCAGAAACAGAGTGGAGCTGTGAAAGAATGTAGCTCTGGAGTGCATGTGTGGCAGTGACTGCCTGGACCTGAGCCAGGCTGTTTAGAGGAGGCCACACAGGGGCCACCTCCATAAAAACCTGCAACCAGAGAAATCAACTGAGCACGACACAGCTCCTCTGCCCCTGTCTGCCTGTCTGCCTCTGTCTGCATCTGCTTGCCTTTGTCTGCACCTGTCTCTTTGCCCCTGCCAATCTGTGTCTGCCTCTGTCTGCTCCTGCCTGCCTTTGCCAGTCCTTGGCCCCTTCTGTCTGCCCCTTTCTATCCTCAGCCTGCCACTTTTTTGCCCGTCTGCTTCTGTCTTCCTGTCAGTCCCTGTCTGCCCCTGCTTGCCCCTGTCAGTCCCTGTCTGCCCCTGTCTGCCTCTGTGTTCAGTGATTTGTGGCCCAGTGTGGGTGTTAGGGCAGGAGGTAAACGTGGATCCAGGCCATGACCCACTTCTGCTCCAGGAGCAGCTCGTCAAAGCTCCTTTGTCCTCCTTTGGCTGCTCCACCATCTTATCCTCGCTCTATCACTCGAGGCGTCCTGGGGTCTTTTTAGGGTCTCTCTGACAGTCTCGGCATCCCCCTCTTCCTCTGGTCATATCACACACACACACATGCACACACGCGCACACACACACACACATGCGCACACACACTTGGGGATGGTGGATGAAGTCACTCCATAGCTTCATTTTACTCCAAAAATATCTGAGCTCAGTTTATATTCAGCCTTTATCAACACAAATGGCTGATATGTCTATGAATACAGTGCGAGCTTGTTAGTGGATGTTGCACTCATAATAGTGACATGTTGCCAAGCCAAAATTCTGACTCTGGGGGGACTGCCACATGATTTAAAAGAGCTTTTTGTTACAGAGGCCATTGTGGGTGTATTAGTTGCTAAGCAACAGCTTTGAAACGTCCCAGTGTAATTTTTGCTTATATATTTAGCCTTCTGTGCATCTCGTTAGAAAGGAATTTTAAGTACAGTTCCAGTGAAGAGCGG